>JAKSZT010054226.1:9871704-9883096 GCA_026826555.1 Tolypeutes matacus
AAAAAAAAAAAAAAAAAAAAAAAAAAAAAAAAAAAAAAAAACTCACAGCAAGTTATTTTGTAGATATTGACAAGGCAAAAGAAACAGAATATCCAACCCAAATACTGAAGAAGAACCAAGTTGGAAGGCTAACACTACCCAACTTCAAGACTAGCTATAAAGGTACAGTGGCCAAGACTGTATGGTTTGGGTGAAAGAATAGACAATAGGTCAATAGGACAGAATAGAGAGTATAGAAAAATATCTACACAGATATAGTCAGGTAATGTTTGACAAAGTAGCAAAGGCAATTTAGTGGAGAAAGTATACTCTTTTCAACAAAATGGTGCTGGTACAACTGGGCATCCACATGCAAACAAAAGGAACATAGGCACAGACCTTATAACTTTCACAAAAAACTAACTCAATGTGGATCATAGACTAAATGTAAACCACAAAACCCATAAAACTTCTCAAACATAACAGGAGAAAATCTAGGTGACCTTGGTTTTAGTTATGTCTTTTAAGATACAACAACAAAAGTAAATTCCATGAAGGAAAATTTGATATGCTGGACTTCATAAAATTAAAAACTTCTGCTCCATGAAAGGCACTGTTAAGAGATTGAAAAGACAAGTCACAGACTGGGAGAAAGTATTTGCAAAAAATACATTTGACAGAAGTATCAAAAACATGCAAAATAATCCTAAATCTCAACAAAAATAAAACAATTAATTGAAAATGGACAAAATATCTGAACAGACATCTCACCAGAGAAAATATACAGATGACAAATAAGCATATGAAAAGATGTTCAATATCTTATGTCATTAAAGAATTGCATATTAGAACAATGAGATGCCACTATAGACAGAATAAAATGGCTAAAATAAAAGACACTGAAAACATCAAATGCTAGTGAGGATGTGAAGTAATAGAAATGCTCATTCATTGTTGGTGGGAATGCAAAATGGCATAACCACTTTGGAAGGCAATCTGGCATTTTTTTTACAAAGCTAAACATAGGCTTACCTTACAATCCAGCAATTGTTCTCATATGTATTCACCCAAATGAACTGAAAATTTATATCCACACAAAAACCTGAATGCAAATATCTATAGCAGCTTTATTCATCATTGACAAAAATTGGAAGCAACCAAGATGTCCTTCCTTCAATAATTGGATGGATAAACAAACTGTGGTGCAGCCATACAATGGAATATTATCCAGCAATAGAAGAATGAGCTATTAAGCCACAAAATACATGGATGAATCTTATACACATATTGTTAAGAAGCCAGTCTGAAAATTATAATATATTCTGGAAAAGGCAAAACTATAGAGACAGGAAAAAGATCAGCATTTGACAGAGGTCCAGGAAAGGGGAATGGGAGGGATGAATAGGTGGATCAAAGGACATTTTTAGGGAAGTGAAACTATTCTGTATGATGCTGTAATGGTGAATATATGACCTTAGGCTTTTTTTGTCAAAACCCATAGAACAGTACACACAGAGTGAACCCTGATGCAAACTATGGGCTTTAGTTAATAATAATGGATCAATATTGGTTAATCAATTATTACAAATTCACCACACTAATGCAAGATGATGATAAGAGAGGAAGCTGTGTACAGGGGGAGAAGAAGTTATATGGGAACTCTTCATACTTTTTGTGCCATTTTTCTGTAAATCTAATAATGCTCTAAAAAATAAAGTCTATTAAAATAGTAACTAAATCCAACAATGTATAAAAAGGATAATGCATCTTTCCCAAAAATCAAACTACCAAGATTTTAGACTTGAATATCAACTCTTAACTGTTTAATCCTGGGCCCAATACTCAGAATTACGAACAGCTAAATTTGTTATTTATCCACTCCATCCTGATTACATTATGATATCACCTCTGATTTACAGATGAAGAACTCAAGGATCAAAAAGGTTGTGATTTAACAGTATGACTATAAACTTCATAAGGCAGAAATTACTGTTTCTCCCTGCAGTGACTGATATAAAAGATGCTGAATGGATATAGAAAGAAGGGAGGGAGAAAGAAGGAAGCAGACATGGAAAATGGAGGGAGGGAGGGAAGAAGATAGGTGAACAAACCTGGATTCAATCAACTTCAAGTTTTTGTATCAGAAGTTCCTCCTCTTTTATTCTTAAACTAAAAGTATTCTTTAAATCTGAAGTTCTGCAAAGATTGGTATTGGGAGAAACACCAAATATAAAATCATAAGACTTAGGTATACATTCTATTTCTATCTACTATAAGCTTGGACAAGTTGTTTAAATCCCTGGGTCTCAGTTGTCCCGCAATTTGGGTTAAAAACTGTGAAAGAGGCATGCAGATGTAATTCAGCACTATTTGCATGATTAGTCCTCATCCTGTATTCTATAATGTTAATATGTAAAAGTACTTTTAAAATTATGTATGATTAAAAACACTATATAGATGCAAAATATTCTAAAGATAATATACCAATATTTATTGAACAATGATGTTGTGTATCAGAAACCTTGAAAATTGTTTAAAATGTATTTGCCATTGCTATAGAAACCCTACAAGAGAGGTTCTGCACCTATCCTCATTTTATAGGCAAGGAATCTGAAGCACAGAAAGGTTAAATAATTCTCCCAAGCTCACATAGTTCATAAGTGGCACAACTGAAATTTGAATCTAAGCAATTTCATTCTAGATCCCACACTTTTAATCACAACATCTTAAGAAATGGATTTCACAATTAGAAAATCTTCCTGATTAGGAAACCATTTTCAACAACTAGTTTCAGCTTTGGTATTTTTGTTTTTTCTTGTTCTATTTGGTTGACTTCCTTCTCAAACCAATCATCCATCTGCTTGACCAGTCCACAATGCAAAATTCTATGGTTTTTATCATCACCCCCTTACCCAAGTCTCTGATGTCACAAATGCCTAATCTACACTCTGTGACACGGAGGCAATCAGTTCTCTCAACCTCACTCGCCCTCTAGCTACTTGCTCATTTATTTCCTTTGTTCACAATCCAGCTTTTTGAAAGAGTTGTGTTACAGGTTGACTTGTGCCTCTACAAAAGACACATTCAAGACTTAACCCCTGGTGCTCTGAATGTGAACTTATATGAAATCAGGATTTTTGAAGATGGCTCTAATCCAATATATCTAACGTCCTTATACACAGAAGTTTGGACATATTAGAATAGAGACAGGCAGAGAGAGAGAAAGTGCCATGTGACCTAGGCAGACAGAGTTATGCCAGAAATCAAGGAACATCATGGATGGCCAGCTATTCACCACAAGCCATGGGAGAGACATGAACAGATTTTCCCCTTTAAGTGGAAACATAGCCCTGTGACACCTTGTTTTTGGACTTCTAGCCTCCAGAACCATGAGACAATAAATGTCTGTGGTTTAAGCCACCTACTTTATGGTGCTTTGTTGCAGCAACCCTAGGAAACTAAGAAGTTGTCTCTATGGCCTCACCTCCAAAAGATTTCCTGTGATCTCCACATTTTTTTTTTTAAATCAAATGGATATTTTTCATTCCTTATCTTTCTTAATCTTTGTACAGCATTTGCTACTGTAAACAACTCCATATTAAAAACTCTGTATCTCCTAACTTCCATGACCTGGTTTCCCACCTTTGTCTTTAGCAACTGGATTTTATTTTGCTTCATAGCTCTTCTTCATCCATCCTTTTATCAAATAACCATGTTCTCCAGTGTACTGCCTTTGCACTATTTCTTTCCCCACTTAACATAGTCTCCCTGGAATATCTCACCCATTCTCAATGGTTACTCATAATTTCCAGGTCTAAATCTCTAGGTTCCCCCCCACCCCCCACCCCACCAAGTTCAATATAATCAAATATATCCTGGACATCTCCACTTGGATGACTCCCAGGCTCCCCAGACTCAACAGAGCCAAGAAAGAACTCATGTTCCTAATTCTCCAACCTCTTACTCCTCCTGAGTTCACCATTCCAGTGACCTAGAAATCATTCTTCCTCCTTCACATTTTGTCCTGAATAAAATCCATCTTCTAGTCTTATCAATTCTACTTCCTTATTATGTCTGGAACTGGTCTTCTCTTTTTCACTGGCTCAGCCACTATTTCATAAAACCTTCTAAAATGGCTTTGCCCTTTTCCAATGCATTCTCCATGCTCCTGTTTGAATGATTTTTGTAAATGATAAATATATTAAGGCCTTCTTCTGCTTAAAATCTTTCTAAGGCACTACATTACTTTGAATAATTTATAACTACCTGCCTTATCATGACATTCTAGCCTAGGAAGTTCATAATTCAGCCCCTAACTTCCTTTATCCAAGCTAACCTCTCACAAGCCCTTTTTGGTTCACAAACCCCAAGTTATCAGAAAAAACCACTTGCAGTTCACCATTCTACTGCATGCCCCTCCAAAATTCTATCTCAACTTTAATTGCACTTACCAGCCCTACTTCTTTATTTGCTAATTTCTGTTCCTCCATTAAAGTCTCAACTCAAGCTTGACCTCTTCCAAGAAGATTGCTCAAATTCCCTTCATCCCATGCCCAGAAGAGGTTATAAGACCCATTTCTTTATTCCATAGCATGCTGTGATTTCTTCTTTTTACAATGGTGAGTATGGCCATCTTTGTCCTTTACTACATTATAAGGTTCTTGAAAAAATGGTTTAGAAATTAGTTTTCCGCTATATTCCTAGCCATTCTCACAGTGCCTAGCACATGGAAGGTATTCAATATATACTTATTGAAAGAATGAAAAAATGACATAGTGGAAAAAAGCATTTGGGTACAACTCCAAAGCAGGAGCCTGGCAACCAGTTTCTTCCATAAGCTACAGTTGTTACCACAGCACAATGCATAGCTATTTACTTTCCCCTAAAAATATAAACTCTCTCCAAAGCTGTGTTTGTGCAAAGGCTGCAATGAAAGAAGCACTTATTTAAATAGAAAGGTCTCTAGCAATTAGCAAACATGGGACAAATCCAAGATCCACTGACTTTCCAGGCCTTTTGTGTTTGCAGTGAGATGTATGGAGAAGCTTGTGCAGAATGAAATTCCTTCTTCTCAGAAAAAAACAACAACACATTATTTAAATAGAAATGCTTCTCACCATCAAGAAGAAGCAATCTAGAAACTCAGAGTTTGGATTTCACTAAAAAAAAATGGCTCTGGGGCACTGTGTCAAGAGAAGGAAGGAATCCTTTGGATTTCCCTTCACTACTAGTAGAAAGACTTCCACTCCTGGTAGAATTTTTTTTTTTTTTTTTTTTTTTCAGATAGAACAGAATGCAAAGAACCAGACTGGCAGGTAAGCTGTTTTAGGATCTAATAGAGCTCTTCCTGGCATGACAGAGGGGTGAAAAATACATGCCATAAACCATCCAGATTGTCTTTTGGAGTATGTCTGCCTGTGTCCATGGATGTTGCTATACATGTGAAAATGCATATTTCCCAACCTTTCCCCTTCATGTTGTCTTTACTGGATGAAAGAGAATGGGCCTACGTCCTTGACTGCCCATGAAGCTACAAAACAGGGGCAGGTTTTTCTTCCTATCCTTGGGCCTCAACTTCGCTCTGTAAAGTAACTAAGGTAGAACAGGTGACCTTCAAGGACTAGTCCAGTTCTAACTCCCTGTGACCCTTCCAAAACTTTGTTCTTTTAATGTTTTGTCTTTATACTAAAGAGTAAAAGGGGCAAAACATAAGATAATCATTATGGTAAAATTAAAATAAAACTTTGGAATTAGAACATTTGGATTCAAATCCTATCTTTACCATTTGCTTGCTGAGTGATATTTGGAGAATTACTTTATCTGCCTGAGCCACCATCATTGAAGTAAAACTCAACAGACCTACTTCGAAGTTGTTTTTGTGAAAGTCAGGCTATAGCTCAAGGGCAATGTCTATATCTATAGGGCCTGAATGCCAGAAAGAGTGGATAAAGAGGCCTTAATAATCAAACATGACTTTATTTTCATCAGGGATAAATAAAAGCTTACAAGTCAAGACAGAAATTGCTTAATTGAAAATAATGCAGACAGACCTCTGAGCTACACCCAGAAATCACACCCATCTCAGATAAGCCTCTATTGAGAGACCACCCCAGCACAGCTGACCTGTGGGACCTTGCATGGGTGGAGAGAGAACAGACCTTTCTTTTAGAGACAAGTCTTCCTGGCCTCTTGGACCTGCAAACTTCCTGGGGCAGTTGGGAAGCAGGGAGAGGGAAGAGTGGAAGAGATGTGCAGGAAATAGCGACCACCTGCCAGAGGCTGTATGCAAGAAGCCAGGGAAAGGGAAAAGGACATCGATCACCTGGCCAGACGGCAGGGCTCCTCGTTTGTTCTCATCTGCTGCCCTCCAAAAGCCAGCAATCTGTCAGGCACCAGCTTTATTTGTAGGTGAGGGTCATTAATTTGAGTTAATAGCCACTGCACTGCTCTGGGTTTTGCTTTGCTTTGTTTCCCTCCCGTGGACAGCACAGACTTCTTTGTTGCCTGGCTCTGTGAATGGGGAAGCACTGTGAACAAGTGTCCAATTAGCCAGGAAAACAAAATCTGCTCAGAGTCCAGGCTCCAACCAGAGGACTGTCTTCTAAATTCGGAAGACCATTCGCTCTAGCTGTTCCCATTGAATTCCTTCTCAGGGGCATTGTTGCTGTCCTCTGGCCTCATAACCCTATATAGCAATCCCTACTCTCATGGGATATTGTTATGTCTCACCTCTGCCCACTGTACCCACCTCTGGGCATAATGCATACCTCACAGGGACAGAGTGAGAATCAAAGATAACACATGGAAAAGACCTGGCTTAGAGTCTGGCCCTTTGTAGACCCTCCTCAGGAATGGGCATGTGTCACTCTCCTTGCTCTATTGAACTGTAAAGGGGTCTGGGTTCATAATGGCAGACAGGAACAACAATTGAAGGCAAGCCTTCAACAGAATCTTCAGCCAGAGTAACCCCTCAGCAGTCCTGGGGAACCTGGCATGAACCTTGAAGGGGGAGGAACTCTCTGAGCTTATTAAGTAGGTTCAGAACCTAAGGCTGCATGGCCCATTTTGTTCACCCCAACATCTCTATGCCTGAGTATGGCTGGGATGCCTGGTGCCTGTTCTTTTGGCCTGGTATTAACAAAGTATCATTTTCATGAAGGAAGGAAGAAAGGAAGGAAAGAAGGGAGGGAGGGAGGGAGGAGAGAGCTGGTCTACAGCAAACTGCTCTCAGGTCAGGCACAGCAACTCAAACATCCAGTTTAATCATCATGTTTTTTTTCAGACTCTGGGCCACCATTAGGAAATATGGGTTTTCAAATTCCAGCAGGGCTTGCAAGGGATTTTAGTGTCATTTTCAATAACTAATGAAGATGGTTTTAGACACCCAAGTCAATCATTCTGCTCCAGAGAAAGATTGCCCAACTGGCTTGTGGCATTTGAACTTTTTGGAGAACCCAGAGATTGTTGCTGGCCATCTTCCATGTAGGAACCAATAGGCTGAGGGGCTGTCCCCAGGGAAATAGCTAAAGGAAGGGAGAGCCCTTTGAGTGTCCCTTATCAGCACTGTTCGCTCCAGTAAATTTCAAGCATCTAGAAAAACAAGCACTTTTTGTCACCTTGATGAAGCACAGACAGGTCTCCTGCATCTGCAGTAGGAAGAGGCCACCATGGGGATCCTGGAACTTCCAAAATTCAAGCATGTCCTTGGGCAACAATCTCTCAATGCCAGCACATCTGCAGCAGTGTATGAAAGGGTTGCCAGCCTGAGGAAGCCCATGATGATTTACTGACAAATCTAATGGCCTCCAGATTTACTCACTCATCTACTACCTTTCCCCAACACTTCCCACCCCACCATCCACGCCAAACTGCCAAATTACCAAGAATGGTAGCATTAGGGCCAGCTGGAAGGAAAATACTTGTAGCAGGTGGCACCACCTGTACTCATCTAATTCCAGCCAAAACAACCTATTCTATATAATTCCAAACTGTAGAGAAAGTTTAACCAGTTCAGCATGAGCTCATCCTCATCCAGGCACATGGAGAGGAAAAGGAAAGGTGTTGGTTCCTTCTATGAGCTTGTTGGGAAGGATTATAATTAATAGTCAGCAGTATGCTTTACTGTTTCTCACCTTGTCCTTGGGATCTCCTTGCAATTCATTTGACATCCCCATTGCCAGGTAAGTGCCTTGTATGCCAGGGTTGCCTGTTGCCCAGGTGTCTAGCTACAAGAGCTGCCACCTGTATGGCTGCACCTCATACTAGAAACTTCATGAGCAACACACTTGAACTCTCTATGTTGAACTGGCCAATCCACTTGCTTTATGAAAAATCATCACTTTCTGTCTTCATTATAATGTCCCTAAACTTCTCACCCTGATAGAAATTTCTGAACCAATATCTTCTACCCTGCCTACTCCCAAATTAATTTCTCCTCTACAACATTTGTTCCATAGCCCACTGAATAGCAGTACTTTCTATTTAATGAGCCCCTAATATTTCAGACTTTCAAGGCCACCAGTCAGTCCACTTATCAGCACTAATTTGCCTCCTGCTCCAGATTCTATTTCTCATTAGTCCCTGTGGAACACTCTGCTCTTCAACTGAGGAAGTTAAATAGTTTCTTTCTTTGGAAGAAAGAAACATGAAGTAGTCATGCAAGCTACATAACTAGAGCTATTGTTATTGTATTAAGATGACCCTAAAATGGATGGGGGCTATATGGCAGAAGAATTCACTTTATAATTATGAAAAACTTGTAAGTCCAAATACAAAATGTCTGCACCTTCCTTGGATCTATGCATGAGGCACATTAAGCTATATCCTCCAGAAATTCTGGGTACATATGCTCATTCTTCAGAGGGGATCAATAACAGCATTAAGTTACTTACATAAATGCATGCCATCACATCCCTTAATTTTGATCTTGGGGTCTGCAATGTAGGCATGTGCCTTTTAAAACTGTTAAGCTACTGAGAATCTTGACAGTGTTGTCTGTCACTCAAATGACAAGAAAGAGTGTTATGAGCTATGTTTGGAATTGACTGTTATGCTCAGTTTGGGGATTCTAATTTTCCAAAGGTGCAGAGATATCGGAGAGGGTCCAAAGAAGAGCAGTGAAAATGATTAAAGAGGTAGAGAGTGGAAACTAAGGAAAAGGTTAAATGAATGTGGTGATTTATCAAAGGAAGAGAAAAATGAAGGTAGGGCACGTAACTTGAAATAAAGAAGACATTATTTTAAGGAAGCCAGAGGCAATTGCTCTCTGTTATAAAAACACATCATGGAAAGATAGTCTTAGATGGCATTTGAGTGTTAGGTAGACAAGTATGATATTTGTTAACCATTGAAATCAGATAATAAGGTTATCAGAATCATCTTTCTGGTATACTCACAAAAAAATTATAAGCATCTCCATCTACATCAAGAGAAGAAATGGAGGCCTAGGAAGCAAATTGCCCAAGATCACCTCGTTATTCACCTGGATGAAGAACTGGTGCACATCCTGAATTGTTTGATCTCCACCACCACTGCCACAGTCAAAGCCCCTACTCCCCAGTGCTTAGGCTGGTTCTGTCTGGAAGAAGAAAGCTAGGCTATGACCCGGGGGATAGGGTGATTCTAACTCTTTCATTTAGGTCACTGTGAAAAGTCAGGAAAGAATTTATCCATAAACTATGAATCACAATTGCCTCCAGATTGCTCTTTTCTTTCCTTACAGCATAGGAAAACAATAGACCCAAGTTTGCCAAGTCCCAAGATTTTTATTTGGATGACTGGATAGATGGTGAGACTATGAAATGAGTCAGAGAATATCTAAGGAGAAGATGGTTTATGAATGAAGGAGATGAGAACAACTTTGGATAATTTGAATTTGAGGGGCCTGTGGAACACCTGGAAGGAGCAGTCCAGCAGGAAGCTAGTTACAGTAGTCAGAAACTTAGATAAATGCCTGCATTCAACTTAATTTTGAGTATCATTGCATATGTGATATTTGGTGTCCAGAAGCAGTTATTTTTCAGGGAGTATGAGTAGTGTAAGAGAGCAGGGGCAAGGGTAGAACCCTCTGGAATCTCATTCGAAAAAAGAACAGGAAATGTTGGCATACAGGGGGAAACTTACAACAGGGACATTTTATAGAAATAGAACTTATGAGACCCCCAAGAAGATGTAACATTGATTAACATTTATGCAGCAATTAACATAACGTTTAAAATGTCCAGCAAAAAAATGCTTTCATTAAATGGAGGAGGAGACTTTAATGAGCCTCTCATAAATGAACAAATCAAATAGACAAAAAAATAAGCAATAGTAGAAAGTATTTGAATAATGCAATTAACAGACCTAGATTAATTCATAATCTGCATATATGTAAAATGCTTATTGAATATTTATTTTTAAAAGGTGATCATAGTTTGACTTTAGAAAGTATCTCAACATTTGGCAATGGTGAACAATGCCGCTATGAACATTGGTGTGCATATATCTGTTCGTGTCTTTGCTTTCAGTTCTTCTGGGTATATACCCAGCAGTGGAATTGCTGGATCATATGGAAGATCTATTGTTAGGTTTCTGAGGAACTGCCAAACTGTCCTCCACAGTGGCTGGACCATTCCACAATCCCACCAGCAGTAGATGAGGGTTCCTATTCCTCCACATCCTCTCCAACACTTAGAATCTGCTGTTTTTTTAATAGCTGCCATTCTGATGAGTGTAAGATGGTATCTCATTGTAGTTTTGATTTGCATTTCCCTGATAGCAAGCAATGTCGAGCATTTTTTCATGTGCTTTTTAGCCATTTGTATTTCTTCCTTGGAGAAGTGTCTTTTCAGGTCACTTGCCCATTTTTTAAATGGATTGTTTGTCTTTTTATTTTCAAGGTGTAGGATTTCTTTATATATGTAGGATATTAGGCTCTTATCAGATATATGGTTGCCAAATATTTTCTCCCATTGGGTAGGCTGCCTTTTTATTTTCTTAATAACGTCCTTTGAGGTGCAGACGTTTTTAATTTTGAGGAGGCCCCATTTATCTATTTTTTTCTCTTGCTGCTCGTGCTTTGGCTGTGAAGTTCATGAAACCATTTCCTATTACAAGGTCCTGTAGATGCTTCCCTACATTATGTTCCAAGGTCTTTATGGTTTTGGCTCTTAAATTTAGATCTTTGATCCATCTTGAGTTGATTTTTGTATAAGGTGTGAGATGGTATTCTTCTCTCATTCTTTTGGATATGGATATCCAGTTCTCCAAGCACCACTTGTTAAAGAGGCCATTCTCTCCCAACTGAGTGGGCTTGGTAGCCTTGTCGAATATCAGATGACTGTATATGCGAGGATCTATATTAGAACACTCAATCTGGTTCCATTGGTCAGTAGGTCTATCCTTGTGCCAATACCATGCAGTTTTGATCACT
>JAKSZT010054226.1:9883496-9900081 GCA_026826555.1 Tolypeutes matacus
GCAAGGCTCCAGGATGTGTAAGTTCATTGAGGTTGGTGGGCCACACTATGGGAGATGTTTGTGTTGGATGTGGTGGGAGGTGTGGGAGGTGGGCAGCATGGGAATCCCAGTGGGTTCCGTGTAATATTTGGGTTATCTAAGCACCTCTTAAAATATATGTATATATATATAAAAAAAAATAAAAATAAAAAAATAAAAAAAATAAAAAAATAAAAAAATAAAAAATAATAATAATATTAGAAACATTTTAGAAAGTAACAATACTGAGAACACTGCACCCAAACAATATGTAAAGAATTATAAGAATCTGGTGTCATGGAAGCCAAGAGGACAGAGTATTTCAAGGAAGGAATGGTCAATAGCAGTGATCACTTCAAGGAGATCGGCTAACATAAGGACTGAAGCGTATTCATTGGTTTTGGCAATTAGGTCATTGGTGAATTTGCTAGAATAATTTCACTAAACTCGAATACTTTTAAACTTTCAATAGAGTAATTAGTATGCAGTTGGCTTAAAATTGACTAAAAGGTGATGGAGTAGAGACATAACATTTAGAGCCCTTTAGAAATGTTTAGATGAAAATGAGAGAGAAAAATCCAAGCATAACTAGAGTAGGATTCAGGATCAACAGAGACTTTGTTGTTTATGACTTGGAGAGACGTAAATATGTACATAGAGTAAGGATATGGGACCATTAGAAAGAAAAAAACACTTAACAAGAGAACATGGAAAGTGGGAATATAGGATGCAAAGCCAGGCTCAGAATGACATGGAGAGGATGACGTGAAGGTCATAGGTCTAGGGGCTGACCTTGAATACAAAAGAGACATTCCTCCTCTCAGACTGAAAGAAAATCAGTGAGAATAGATGTGGATGTATATACTTTAGGATGATGTGCAGCAGGTTGTTTTGTTGGTAAAGGAAGAAACAAGTTCATCTTCTGAAACTAAATGGGGTTGTATAGCCAGGCAATAAGAGAGAGTCCATAATAATAACTATTGAGTTATTATTGAGCTCTAATTTAAAAATATTAACTACTTTAATCCTATGAAGAACTTTATAAGGTAAGAATGGTATTTATATTATTGTCGTCATTTTTGAAGGTGGAGAACTGAAGCACAAAGAGGTTAATTAAGTAAACAGCCCAAGTTCATGTAACTCATAAGTGAGGGACAAGTTTCAAATCCAGGAAGTCATATTCTTTAATGCTATAGTATACTACATATAGATGTTAAATTAAGTCCAAAGATTTTTTTTAAAGAGGGAGGATTTAAGTTTGAGCACAAAATATAAAGGTTTATAAAAGCAAGCACAGCTGATGAAATAAAGTTGGCATGCCTCGCCAGTGCTTTCATCAGAGTTCAGTTGTTTCCATCCACCAGAGCCTATTGATCTCTGCCCAGAGTAGTCACCACAGACTGGCTCAACACACCATTCCTCCACCAGAGGTAATTTATAAGGCTGTTGATAGAGGCTGTGAAACTGATGAACCCAGCTGGCTGGTGGAGCAGCCTCCATGATTGATTCACTTGCCATTCTGCTGCTCAACCATTTCACCCTGATCAGGCTGCATTGCCTCGTTCATCATATTCATCCATCACCCAGTAAATATCATTAATACTGTACACCACAGGCACCATCTTTTGTATTTTGTTTTCCTTTCACATAGGATCACTAAAGCACACTGTGGTTTATCTCTGCCCTCTCTTCCCTGCCAACTCATCATCACAGACACACCTGGGAGAGACCAGCTGAGATACAGACAGAGCTGGATATCAATGTGAAGGGAAGAGAGACTCGTGCTAATCTGCAATGCCTTCTCAGATGAACCTTTCTAATTAGGGCATGGGTGGAAAGGGGTTACACATCTGCTAACATTTG
Organism: Tolypeutes matacus; assembly: GCA_026826555.1. NCBI lineage: Eukaryota > Metazoa > Chordata > Mammalia > Cingulata > Chlamyphoridae > Tolypeutes > Tolypeutes matacus. Next base: position 9,885,378 of record JAKSZT010054226.1, read on the forward strand.
CAGCACAGGCAAACAAGCATTTTTAAATTTCTTCCTTTTGAGTAGCCCTTTAGAAAATGTTCTCTATATCCCCAAAATACAGTGGCATATCTTTTTGTTTTCCCTGGAACAGTCCTTATATAGCTCTTATAAGCAGCTACAAAATTTGCTTACAGGAAGCCAGTGGAGGTTTTGTGGGGAGAGAACCACATATATTGTCACGGAACTGCACAGAATACTTGTAAAAAAGAGTGAAATCGGAGAGTGTAAAGACAGAAAGCATGATGTGTTAGACATAAATAATAGCAGATTGGTGTTTCAATATTTCTGACTCTTAAAGCCTGAAGCTATCTCATGTGAAGCACCACAAACAAAATAATACCTGAACTATAGAGAAATTGGGTGGGCCTCTTTCCCCTCCATCTTCCTGGTGGACTGGCCAAATCCCCCAGCCCCATGCCCACTGGGATAGAGAACTCATTCCCTAGGATGGTGCCTGCTGATTCACAGTTGAGTCCCTCCCCAGGAATTTTCCCCAGCCAAAGGGAACTGCCTTGCTCTGAATGTGGTGTTCAATCGGGGACAACTCTGAGGAGCCATTCCAGCTTTTAGAACTCCCTATGGGATCATCTGAGGCCTCTGTTGTGACTGCATTGCAGTTCATTTCCTCCCACTTCCTGACCTGCTTATAGGTGGCCACGAACACTCCCCAATGAACCACCTGCTCTCAGTTCTCTCTCTCAAAGTCTGTCCACCGAGGAACCTGACTCATAACATAAGGAAATGGCATCTACAGAAAGGTGACTACAATATTAAATATATTAGGCCCAATTGGAATAGTAGAGGTAATTGGCTGTTTTCGCAATCAAACTAAGAGAATATGAGATCTGTATAAGATGAAGCAAGAATGGTTTAGGTAAGAGAATAGTAACTTGTCAAGTGTGATGTTATTTGTATTAGCTCTTGCAAACTCTCCTCACTATACATCAAATTAAGCTTTTAGATTGTCTAAAAGGAAAGCCACTTGTTCGCTTTTTCCTTATTTTTAACAGGTGTTAGAAATGACTCGGCTACTTACCTAGGTCTAAACATGCCTAGAGAATAATCACAGAAAAGAAAATAAAGAAAAAATAAAGGAAGAAGATGAAATTTTAAGGTAGGCACTAAAAGGAAAAAAGGATAAGTGGGAAAGCAATATGGCAGTTCCTCAAAAAGTTAAACATAAAATTACCTTATGACCCAGTAATTCTACTTTTATGTATATGCCAAAAGAAAGTGTACACAGGGTCTCAAACAGACACTGTATACCAATATTTATAACACAATAGCCAAAATGTGGAAACAACCCAAGTGTCCATCACCAAATAAATGGAAAAACAAAATGTGATACATACACACAATGGAGTATTATTAGGTCATAAGAAGGAATGATGTTATGGATATACTACAACATGGAAGAATCTTGAAAACATGCTCAGTAAAATAAGCAAGGCACAGGACAAATATTGTATGAGATCACTTATATGAGAAACTAGTAATAGCAAATTCAAAGAGACAGAAAGTAGATTAGAGGTAACTGAGGAATGGAGGAGGGGGAAGAGGGGAGTGTTTGTTTTTTTTTTTTTATCCAGAAAATAAAAATGTTTAAAAGAGACTATGAGCTTTCTCTGCCTAGAGGAGCCCTCACCAAATCTTGGGGTGTATTTCCATCTTTCTCCCATTTCTCAGCAAGCTCTGTTCTTTCCCCCATTTCCCAATAAATTCTTAAAAAAAAAAAAAAAAAGACTAGGTATGGCATTAGTATAAAGATATCAGTATGAAGTTAACCATTAGAACAAAAGTATAAACCTTTCTTAAAAACAGTCATCCATCTGATGTGGAGTCACCATGAAACTACCACGTCCCTGGCTTCCCTGGCTGTGGCTGCTGGTGCCAATGAAGTGTGGGGTGCATTTGTTTGGAAGCCCATGGCTACAAGTATCACAAACTAGTTGCTACTGGAATAGCCAAGTTAAGGTCCTTTGAATGTTTTAGAACCATTTGGTTTTACCATAAATGATCTATATAAATTAATTTAAACTGTGCACATGTCATGCTTGGTCCTAGTAAGAGCCCCTTCATACCACTCTATGAGTATTAGTTCACTCTTCGATGTGAAATGCCTGCCCTCTCAAGCACAGGAGTTTACCACCCTTTTTCAGTTGACCTTTGACAGTCCTTTCTAAATATTGGATTCTCTATCTTTTGAAGCAGATGCCATATTGATCCAATTCTTCTGATCAGCTCAACATTACAAGAAGTAGAAGAAAGTGCTAGAGAGCATGTTTAACACAGTAACCTCCTCATCTGGAGTGGGTGGCACCTTTGGTAGTAATCAAAGGGGTAAGAATGGAAGAGGAAGGATAAGTCTAAAAAATACAAGGACACCAAGGCAGTGGAGTTTGCCAGAATTAGTAGAATTCTGGCCAGCACGTATGAATTTAAGGGCAAATAAATCATTTCGATGTCTCAAACAACCTCAATTACCAAGAGTTTGCTCTCCCTAAGTAGGTAGCAGTGAGGTGGCTATGGTCCAGCAGAAGGACAGAAGGTCCTGTCTCCCTTCTTTCTTCCAGTTTTCCAGCAGCTCTTGGGAGCTAATGCTCTCTGGGCAAATGAGAAAACTAACATTCCCTATTCAGTCCTCATGCAGGATTTCTTTCAGTGTCTTTCGTTTGGTGTCTTTCTTGCCAGCCATCTTTCATCATACTTGAACTAGAGTAGATTTGTGGAAGTAGGACTTGTATGAAGAAATCCCCCCTTGGTTTTAAAGTAAAATTCAACAGGCCACATTCCATATTCTGCTAGCTAAAACTTCTGCCTTTTGTGTTGCTTGTCCTTGGTATTTATGGAAGTCGCATACATGGTATTCTCCGTGATTGCAGATCACATTTAATGTGTTATTTAGAAGAGAAGTCTATTCTATTTCCAAATACATTATCCTTCTCAATTTAATTCCCAAACTACAAGGCCTGACAAGTGAGCCATCTCAGTCTGGGGATGTTGCAGGAACTGAGATCTAAGATAATTACATTGAAAATTACAAAATTTGGCCCATCACCCTCCTTCCTCAGCTCTGACTTTGTCTCCGCCCTGCCTTGGTCATAAAATATCCAGCCATGGATGAAGAATTGCTTTCCAAAAATCTGAGATAAATAATTCTGAATTCTTTAAGACCTCAGAATCTATCTAGGGGGTGAATCCCTACTTGGAGTCTTACATTTTGCCTCTGCTGTACCTCGGTTTCTCCAAATGTCAAATAGATATAATTATGAAGAGCGGATAAATTAAACAAGGTAGAATGTTCCCTGGACATTCTGGGGGAAATGTTCTATTATTAAAAATGCAATGTATTATTATCAATATAATTATTATTTCTGAGTTCTTTAATATGTTCTTAATAGATTACATTAAAATATGAATTCCTTGATCCACCCCAGCCTTTTCTTGGGATTTCTTAAAATTTCAGTTCTTACATAGATATTCCAGCTGCCTTCAGTAGGGGAAGAAAATGTATGTTTCTGGGAGGAAATTGGAGACGACCGTGGCAAGGGGCATGCAGCTTAACTCAGAAGATTTCATCACAGGGAAAAGAGAGACAGTGAGAGAACAAGACCAGGTGGGTGGACAGTGGCATCCCGACTCGGATGCAACAAGGAAGTGAAGAAGCAACCAGCACTCACATCATGCACTAGAGGGAACTGGCAGGGGTTTGGGGGCCAGGATGCATCAGGGTACACTTATTCAAGGATAGAAGGAAATGTCCTTCCTTCTTCATCTGCAGTGTACCAAGATGGAGCAATGCTTTGCTCCTCCTGACTGGGACTGCTGCTCTGAAACGTCTTCAAAAACTTCAGGGCTAGGAAGTCGGAGTCACTTTCCCACATGGAGGGGTTCTTTGCAGGTATCAGGCCAGAAACAAGAACTTACTAATGATGTGAAAATGTTTACATTGTCTGTTGGACATCTGGAAATCTTTTCTGAGCTGCTGTGGCTTTCTTGAGACCTACAGCAGCCTCAGCCCCTGAGACCATAACTGAATTTGCTTTGCTATCCCGGATCTCCACATCTAGCTCAGCTCAGTCACCAGAGCCACACACCTGATTATCTTCTTTCATGCATTGGTGCTGGTGATGTGTCTGCTAAATGAAACAGCTAATTCAATGAACTCCACCTCGTTATCAATATTTTCCCCCTCAAATCATTCTGTTGGCTGGGATTTTTATCTCTAATTATGGCTGCATTCACTTTGTTATTAGAATCACTGTTATTAGTGTTAGTCATATGGCTAATAATACTGTGTCTCATGGCAGAAAGCATCACAGTTATCAAACTGCTGAAAAGCCATCTTATCGCAATGTCCCTGTGTCTGCAAACATCAAATCCTGGCAGGAAACCGTGAAAAGAACAGAGAAAGGTGATTGTATTACTCGTCACCCTTTGGGCTTAATTTGTCAGGAGTCATCATTTACTGGGACACAGAGGAGTACCACAAAGATGGAGAGGGTTTGGGGCTTATTCTGGAGACCCTGGCTGGCTCTCCCTCCTCCACACCCCCTAATGGGGAAGTCGGATGCTTAGCAGGCTAGAAGCCGGTAAGACAGAGCCCTCCAAAGCCAAACTGCCAACAGGTATGGCACCACAAAAAGGGAGAAGGGAAACGCAATTAATTTTTTTAAAAGTCTTTCAGAAAAACATTGACAATCTCCAGAGTTCTGGAGGAAGTTTGGAGTGAAAACAATTGCCTTGTCTCACAAGAGCATTTTGACTCCACACATCTGAGTCAAACCAAATTTTCAGAAAACTCAGATGTTGTCCTAATGTCCCCAGCCACTGAGAGATAACATGGGCATGGGTGGGGAGGCCTGGGGACAGTGGTGTGCATAGAAAAATGGACATTGGGCTCCTGGCTATAGTGAGTCTAGGGGTGGGGAGGGAGAGACTCACTTTATTAGCTCTAATTGCCACTTGAATAACTTCCCCATCTCCCTGTCAGCCTTTATTCTGTGGGAAGTTGTCAGTTCAACTCTTCAATGGGCAGGTTTGTTATCAGCGAGCAGTTTACAGCCCCTGGGCTGTGCATTAATTAAAACGGCTTTGTGCAGAGCTTTATTCATTAGCACGCTGCTGCTTTAATCACTGCCTCTTCAGCCACCAGGACAATCTATAAATCTCCTCAAATATGAAATAATGAAGTGGAATGGTTCAATTTATTACAATGTAATAAGTCAGGATATTGCGGGGGTGGACAGGGCGGCTCTCCCTCCTCGTTACCGAGGCACCCAGACGCGGAGAGTGCCTGGCTCAGCCACTTCAGGTGGGAACCCAGGCTCCTGGCATCCCTCTCCATTCGCACACTCTGCCCCTGCGCAGCCAGAGGGAGGCTGCTGGAAAGGGCCGAGGCAGGTCCACCGGCAGCCACCACAGCGCTTAGCTCTTACCGCAGGGGAGCTTTCACCTCCATCAGCCCACAGCGCTGGGGCTGGGAGCATCGCCTTCCACCCCTTGGGATACCAGGTTCTGCCCGCGGAACATGGCTCGCCAGAAGGGACCCGGGAGGGAGGAAAGGATTCCCCTGGGCTCTCCCACTCCAGAAGCCAGCGTTCGGGTTCCACAGGGGCTGGACCCTCACTACACGTTGGAATCACCTGCGGACCGGTGGAGACGCACAACCTTGAGCCCCACCAAGTTGGATGAGCGATTATTAAAAGCTCCTATGTTAATTCCAACGCTCACCCTGTTGAGAGCCTCATGCCCCATCTTATGAGAATCACCTGGACATTTTGATTGGTCGGGAGTGTGGAGCACAAGAATTGGTATTTCCATCAAATTGCCCAGAAGATTCTTGTGATAAGGCACTTTTGAAAACCACTGAGCTAAGGACAAACATCGCATGATTCCACTCATATGAGGTATCCAGAACAAGCAAGTTCATAGAGACAGAAAGTGGAGCAGAGGTTACTGGGGTGGTGTGGGGGGGGGGGGGACAGGGAGTTACTGTGAATGGGTACCGAGTTTCTGTTTGAGGCGATGAAAATGTTCTGGAAATAGATAGGATGAAACTCACGCAACATTGTCAGTGTACTCAACGGCATTGAACTGTGCACTTGAAAATGGTTAAAATGATTTTGTTATGCATTTTTAACCACAATAAAAAAATGCAATGTATATATGTGTATACACACACACACACACACCCCACAAGTCAATTGGTTTATCCCAGGATCACAAGAGTAATTTAACATTTGAATGTTTATGAGCATAATCATTGTAATCACCACATAAAGGAAATTAAAATATATAAAGTGTTAATGAATTTTAAAAAAAGAAAGAAAATCATGAGCTGACTCTAAAAAGGTTAGCTTTTGCCATCATTTCCCCTCTCCTAAGTCACAGATTCTCAATGCTTTGACCCACTGCATAGTACTCGATGGATGTCATTTGTATAAGTGACTGACAAACCTCTGTCAGCCGCAATAAATATAATCAGCTGCACAATTGTGTAATTTTCTACACACTACCTAACAATTCCTTCTGTCTGTCATTCACTGATTTTAGCACTCAGTATATCATATTCCCATGTGTCCAAATCTGCCTTCAGTGGCATTGGTGGCTTGCAGAGATGGGGGGGCCCGGGTTCTTCCCATTCCTTCCTAATTACCCAATTTCTGGGATGCCTTGGGACCAGCCTGCCTCTTAGATTAAATCAATGTGATACCCCCAGAGCCATCCACTGCCCTGGAGAAGGACATTCACATATTCATTCCCACCAGGAGTTTCACCCGCAACTTACAGGAAGGAAGCACCTGGCTTTATATTTCTAACCAGAAATAACCCCAAACTAGACATGGTGGGAGTGGTCAGCAGGATCTGAAGAGGAAAACAGCTGCATCTCCACCACTATTCGCTATCTGTGCTGCTGAGTAGGTTCACACCTCAGCTTCCCAGGCACGGCCTCCAACCCCCTCACCCACCTCCCCTACCCCCGCCCCACCATAGACATCAGAGTCCAGGACAGGAGAAAGTGAAGGGTAGCTCTGCATCTCCATGACCAAGTATGCTCCACCTGGAACTTCTTTCCTCTGCCAGGCCCTCCCCACTAAGAGGGAGAGGAGATCCCAGGACTTACCCTGGCACTTCCTGCAGTTTAGAAGATGATGAACAGATCACGGTCCATAGTGGAACTTTGTCTTGATGACTTTTCCTGCCTTAGAAGCACCTCATGTAGCTGGGTAAGGTGGGTCCTAAGAAGGAACAAAGCCGAGAAACTTTGGCTTCAATCATTTGGGATCTAAATACTACTCCAGCCAGAAAGATGTCAAAGTCTTATCCCACACACTCTGGTTTTGCTTTTTCTTATTTATCTTCTTTTTACCATGTTAGCACTTTTCACCTGCTAACCGACTCTCACAATTACTTAGTTATTATGTTTATTTTATATTATCCATTTCCCCCTGCCAGAAGATAAGCATCATCTGGGAAGGGATCCTTGCTTGGTTTGTTTACTCAAGTAACCAAGTTGAATCCAACTGTGCCTGGCACAGTAAATACTGGGTGAATGAATGACAAGCTCAGGGGAGATTAAAACCATGGGGAGGGAAGTGGGTGTAGCTCAGTGGGTTGAGTGCCTGCTTTCCATGTACGAGGTCCTGGGTTCAATTCCTGGTACCTCCTAAAAACAAAACAAAACACTAAACAAAACCATGGGAATGTGATGCCCCATCTCCTGTCTTGCCTTGCCTCACAGTAGGAAAAGACACGTGGAGTTTTCAAGATCCTGTGTATCCAGAAGACTTTGTACCATCTTCATAATCTAGAAACAAACTAAGCCATCACAAGGTCACCCTGCCAGCTGACCTCCAGCTCTGTGGGCATCCTATTGTCAGTAAGGAACATTCTGTCACTTCCATTCCACATTGGTTAAGGACATGGAGAAATTAGATCCCTCTAATGTAATATTGGTTGTTCCTGCTTAACCAGGTGACAAATAACATGCTTAATAAATTATAAGTGATGAAATATTGCAGAGGCCCAGTATCAATTTTAATACTTTAAAATGATTTATTAATATGGTTTCACACTGTTTGCTGTGTCTCTTATTTCCCACATTCCCATAACACACTGTGAACAAGGAAGGAGAATTTGACGGGGTGAGTAAAGGCAGAAATGAACCCGGCTTAACGGATATGAGGAGTGAGGTCAGAATAAACTGCATCCAGAAAGAGAAGTCACCATGCTCCATGTCAATGAGATGGTTCCAGAAATTTCTAAATATGCGTGAAACTCCATTGCTGTCACGGCTTTCTAGAAGACCATGTCTTTTATGAAGCTTTCCTAACCCCCTCTACTTCTGAGAAACTTCTTAATGTACCCAGAACTTATCTCCAACAGGCACATACAGTCATTCAATTAATTCTGGTTGTATGGAAGGATGGATTCACTTGTTTGTTTACAAGACCCCATTCAGCTACAGCACCCAAGCACAGAGACCAGGCCAACTCCAGAAGGGTGTTTACCAGCTAATAGGTTTGTGAGCAGCAGCTTGCTTTGTGCTCACGGTTATATCATTTACACCTGAATTCAAAGCAGCACTTGAACTCAACCACTGTAATGTGGGCATCTGTCCAAATAATTGCACTTAAAAGGATGCCTTGCTCTTGGTAGCATTTATTTAAACACAGGAATTTAAAAATAATATTTTAAAGAGGTTTAGAAAAGGAGAGTGGGGCAGTGTCCCTTGCACTCCCCATACCCACCCAACCCCAGGCAGCCTTTCTAGTTGTTTCCCATCCCAGGAATGAGTCTGACAGCTTTGTACGTGCTCAGAATCTGTTTGTGGAGTGGATATGAACCACCACAGATCATCTCCCCTGGAGCCTAGGAAATTCAAGATGGTGAGGCATAGTCCTTTAAGGGCACAAAAAGAGGGGCCATACTGCCTGGGTTCATGCTCCAGCCTCTCCAGTTCCTGACTGGGCTGGATGAATAATGTGAGGTTATATAACCTCCCTGTGCTTCAGTCTCTTCAGCTGTGAAATGGTAAATAATAAAAGTCTGTCCCTCTTAGGATTGTTGTGAAGCTGACATGAGTTAATGTATGCAAAAGACTCAGAAGAGGGCCTGCACCTGGAAATCTCAACCCTACAAGCACCCAATTTGGAGTCAGATGGACCCACTCAGCTGTGCACCAGCTCTGCCTAAAGACTCAGACTAAGTAATTCAGGTTCCACAACTGTAAACTGGAAATAATTACATGTATATCCAGAAGCAGTTGAGAGGTTTAAATGGGAATACGGAGTCTGGCACATTGCTAGTGCTCAAAAATAATATTAACCCTAATTACTAGTAATATTAATATTGTAACTAGTTATCACTAATATATGTGGATGAAAGACAGGCTTAAAGAGTGGATTTTTTTCTTCCTACTTGACTCAAACCTCCAACTGCCTCTGCTTCGTGAGCATTTGTATATTTGTGGTTTGGGTCACATCACAGGACAGAATGTACCAAGACCTTGGAGGCTATCAAAGTGTAGCCATACCACTTGGAGCCTATATTTCTCTTCACTACCTATCAGGCCCAATTGTCTTGGGATCTTTCTTTCCCCTGGTTCCACAATACAACAGACTAGAAGCAGAATTTGGGTAAAACTCCTTTACAAAAAAAAAAAAGATGAAATAAACATATTGAAACATAAGGGAAAGATGCAGAGACAGAAAGAGATGTAATGGGAAGCAGGAAGACAGGGAGAGAGCAGAAGGCAAGAATGACTCCACTGAGCAATAAGCCCGGCTCCAATTTGTTGAGCAACGGCAGACTCAAGGGGTTGCTGCTTGAATTCAGGTGTAAATGGTATCACCGTGACACAAAGCAAGCTGCCTGCTCACAAACGTATTAGCTGGTAAACAGCAATGTTCTATAATTCCAGCTATTAAAAACAGCTTAAAGAGAAATCAAATCTCATTTAGCAGGGATTGCAGGGGTCTTCTTGGACTATTTTAAAGTTCCATATTCATCTCCGAAATGGGCTCTAATTCTCCAGTGTTGGCTTTCTTGGAAGCAATGCCATTTCCAAGCTTATTAAGCATCCATTTAAAGGGACAAGGAAGGTTTGTGAATGTTCCCCCCTAGACAGTGGTAGGGCTATGAATGATTTTCTGAGTCAAGGGAAGCCACAGGGACAGGTGGAACATTTCCTGCAATTTGCATATGAAACAAAGTTGTCTCAGCTTTGCTCCCAGTGAAAAGGTAGTGATCTGTAATTAGAGGGAGGATCCTTACATATGCTCAGTTCATAAGGTCAGGTTTATACACCAGCACAAAAGCAAGAGGTCTTGCCAGCACTTGAGTCTATAAAACAGTTTCCTGTGCCAAAGTGCATTATTGTCGAGACTGTGGCCCTATTCCCTCACAGACCCCCATGGGCTCTCAGATACCAGGTTCTTCTATAAACCACCAATCACATTTATGTGTTAAGTATCAACATTCCAAAAAGTCTTATAGCATTTGCTTAACTGATGCTCAATATATGTCTGTTCAATAGTAAAAAGCTAGAAACATAAGATGGCATTGCAAAGTCAATCACAGGCAGGTAAGACAGAGTGTCAGGGCTTCACACTCCCATCCAGCCATCCCACAAGCAGTCTTCCTCCCCTTGGAAATAAAATTCTCCATCTCAAAATCTTTTCAGTCTTGGACTTCTAAGAATAACTCTCCTGAACATAGATGAGCAGGCTTTAGCCTAATCATCCTCTGCAACTATTGGTGAAGACCTATTTCTGTTTAGTATTTTTCTGGATCAGAAACCAGACTTATTTTACAGGATCCTTTCAGGAATGCTGCCATTTGAATCCTCCCACAAATAGAGTGCATGCATCAATGTTCCCCAGCCATGTAAGAATTGCTATGCTGATAAAACCCTGGAAAGGCCATGGGTCATTCTCTGGACATGCAAGAAATCAAATTACCCAAGCAAAAACAGTCCTATAAGTCCCCTTTAATTACCATTCACTTCCTGTGCACCTCCTTTTTCATCATAGCTGATTGCAGATATGTCTACGTCTCAATAATATCTTTCCACTTTATAATCAGACAACTGCCACTTACTCTGATAACCTGAGGCACTCCAACTATGATTTTGCCTGCAGAACACTCAGCCAGCATTTGGTCTCTTTTTGGAGGGATGGTAGGCAGATTACTATACACTTTGAGAAAGTGTAGACTAGAACAAAATACTAAGAAGAGAGGGGTTGCTTCAGCCCATCTCTCCTTGCCAAGGTGAGAGGTAAAGAATAGTCTGAACACTTTCTGCTGACAATTCCCATTCCCAAATGCTGCCATGGAAGAGAATGCTGCATACTTTGGCTTCAAATCTCCAAGTTTCTCATCTTCAGCTTCATAAAAAGTGTGAAGAAGTTCACCTACTCTAAAGGATCTATTTTCATGACGGGAATTATTATTTTTTAATGTTATCATTTGTATGGTCTTCTGTGATTTAAAAGTTGCCCCCACCTATAGTCTTATCCAATCAGATTTATATGGAAGCATTATAAGGGAAGAATTTTGGGTATTCCTAATTTACAGATAAATGAAGAGAGGCTAGAAGATCTACCCCAAATCACAGGAGGAAGTAGGCACCTTAGGATTTAACTTGATTCCTTATGCTAAGAGCAGCACCATAATGAAGAGACAGTATGAAGTGGTGAGCATGGGCCCAGCATGGGTCAGAAACCTGGGTTGTAGCCCTGGATCCACCACCTCTAGTTCACCTTGGAGATGGAATCTAAATCTCCTAGGGTTCTCAACTTGGCTGTAAATTAGAAATACATGGGGTGGGAGCTCAGACAAGACAGAACCTGGGTCCCACTCCCAGAACTCTGCTATGATTGGTCTGGGAAGTAGTCCAGATATCGGGAGTTTTTAAAGCTTTCCTAAGTGATGCCCATTTACAAACATGGCTGAGAAACCATACTCTAGCCTCAGTTTCTCCATGTGTGAAAGAAGAATGATAATATCCATCCTCTAAAGTTATAATCTTATGAGGAAAATACGAGGATGGGCGGGGTGAAAAGATATTGTGGAAGGAAATCATCTACACACACAAGATACTATTTTAAGTGCATCATAGGAGAATTGAGACATTTCAAAGCCATTCTAGATTGCTCCCCCCAAATGATTTTTTTTTTTTTCTTAGTAAATTTGCTGGCAGGGATCTAGGAGGGCATTTTATTCTGACCCAACATAATCTAATTGAATATCTTTGAATAGAAACATATCCTCAAAGTTTCCAAGTACAGTCAGACTTTGGCATAAAGAAAACCAATCCCCACACAATGCCATACAGGCCCAAGTCTTTCCAAATTGTATGCGTGTTCACTCGCTGTTACTTACCTCTGTGTGGGGTATGGTGGTGGGTACCTGGTGTGGTGGTAGGTGAGGGCAAACCACTGCTATCACAGAGCCCACAGCTTTGTTACAGAGAGTGCCTATTGATAAGCAGTGTTTTCAGCAAGCAATGGCCAACAAATATGCATGGGGAACTGGAATTAGGAGAGGATCAATTTTCCCAAAGGATGATAGCTTCACAAGCTATATTTGGTCTGAATCTTGAAGGAAGGGGGATGTGAAATGGCCTGATGTATTGAGAGACAGGTTAGCTCAGTAGAGGGTAGAGAGGAAGTGATGGGCAGAGGGGAAAGAATGTTGCATATTCTGCTAAGTCTTCTGGACTCAATAGTGTAAGCAATGGAAAGTTTGAGAAAGTTTTTGACAAAGGGGTGACAAGGCTAGCTTTGTCCTTGGAGCTCTAATTCAAGGAGAAGATTGGAGGGAGGACTGAAAGCAGGGAGACCAGACGTGCACAAGGGAGAGCTGATATGGACTAGAGCCAAGGTGTTGGCAGTGAGGATGAATATATTAATTTCCAGCTGTAATAAAGTGTCACAAGCTGAGTGTCTTAAAACAACAAAAATGGATTCTGTAACAGTTCTGGAGTCTAGAAGTTCAAAGTCAAGGTTCAGTATGGCCATGACCCCTCTGAAATCTTTGGGGAGAATCCTTCTTGGCTTTCTAGCTTCTGGTGTTTGCCAGGCATCCCTGGTGCTCCTCGGCCTGTAGATGTTGTGGATGAATTACTTCAATCTCTGTATCCTTCTTCACATGGCCTTCTGTATCCCTCATCACATGGCCTTCTCTCCATGTATCTCCATCTTTTTTATTTGTCTCTTCTTATAAGGACCACATCTTAACTAATTACATCTGCAAAGACCTTATTTCCAAAGAAGGTCACATTCTGTGCTACTGGGGGTTAGGACTTCAACATATCTTTCTGGGAGACATAATCCAACCCATACATCGAAGAAGAGGGATTGGACCCCAGAGACAACTTTAAGCATTTTATGTGTTTTCGTGGCGATGGTAAGAGAAGGAAAGGAGGGGGCTGGGTTATTGCAAAGCCACTGTTCCCATCACCTCACCCAGCCTAGACTTACTGCAAATCCTAGACTTATCCAAATCCAGCCTGGTGGTCCTGTTGCACTTATCTGAGTCCCTTTTGCTTGGCCACCACTGCTTCCTAAACTTTGAGATCTACGCAAGTTGGTAATCACTTGAAAATTTTCAATTAAATTTTAAAAAGAAAAAAGACAAGTAAATCTATTCTTTCTTTTGACTGCTCTATTGATTAAAATGAATGTCTGTGCAGGGACCGCTGAACCATGAAAAGCAATCTGTCTTAGATGGGTAACAGATCGTTAGGAAATCATTGGGTTGAAGGAAAGAGTCAAGAAAAAAATTTGCACAGATCCACGTGTGGGGGTGTTGGTGCATCTATCTGTAGCTACATAGCAGTGCATAGCTATGTGCATTTCTATATATAGGGGACATATGCCACATACTTCAATCAGCAGTCATGAGCCAAAGGCACAGGCAGGGTTCCTGACAGAGCAGTACCATACATGGCAAGCAGACGCTAAGCGTGACTGCAGGGCACATGAGGGGGATGCAGGGGCCCAAGGGGCTATTCAGATAATAAATTCAGCTCTCAAGCAACTCCGATCTGACATGTCAGTTTGACAGAACTTACAACATTGTACTTCAAGACCATTCTCTGGGAAATTCAGAAAAACAAGTGGCATTAATATGCATGCCTCTAATTTCATCAAAACGTTAGTTTGTAAGAGCTATTCCACATACAAGAAACCTTTTGCTTAAATAAGAATGAAAAAAGAGAAATAAAAAAGAACTCTCTCAGACGCTGTTCTCCACCCCCAAATAAAATAAGCTACTGCCAATTCTGGAAGGTACACCTTATAATTTGAATGGGAACCCAGCACTCTTTAGAAGAATCTGAAATGTAGTGTCTGCTCTCTATGAAGTCCCCTGGAATTAAGTATACTGGGGAGCAAAGGACTTCCATTGAGACAGACAAATAGAAATAAAGGGGGCAAAGCTGTTCTTCCCTGCAAGTAAAGCTTGCTCTGTCACACATTCATTAGCAAAATTATTCAGATTAGCACTAACATTTCCCTGGTGGCCTTTCATTAATGGAAAGGCCTGTTTTCAGGACTTTCATCTCTGCAGTCTGTCCATTGTCCAGTCCCAACCTCATCCCTTTCTCCCAGGCTCTGGTTTTCTCTATTTCTCTCTCTCTCTCTCTCTCTCTCTCTCTCTCTCTCTCTCTCTCTCT
>JAKSZT010054226.1:9900091-9920436 GCA_026826555.1 Tolypeutes matacus
CTCTCTCTCTCTCTCTCTCTCTCTCTCTCTCTCTCTCTCTCTCTCTCATTCTCTCATTGCCACCCAAATAGGGCACCTGGTTTCAAAGGACTATTTCGGTTCATCCACTTGCTAGACCAGTAGATCCTCACCAAGGCCTTCAGTGAGCTCATCTCAGAACACAGGAAGGAGGCAAAAGGTGGGAAAGGCTTTCGTTTTCATATGTGATTGCCTCTTGCTTGAGCAGATTTCCCCTCTGCCTTCCAAGGTCAAGTCTAAGGGAATGAGGACTCATTGGGAAAAGCTCTTTGAGCAGACGTAAACCATGTCACATGATGGAATTCATGACTCCGCTACTTACTCACTATGTGGCATTGAGTACATCACTTATCACTCTGGGCTTCAGTTTTCTGCTTGGTAAAATGGGAATTAATCACTATGATAGCTCCTGTCAATAGCACTTGCAAATTAATTTACCCCTTGATGAAATTGAACATTTTCTGAAAATCTGGAAGAATCTTTTGACTCCTCGCTGTTCTTTAGCATCTGAGAGATGTGAGCTGGGTCTTTTCCCACGTCCTCAGTAGATTGTGGTAGGGCTTACCCGACTTAATACAAATAAAATTCTTAAAACCAGCCTTGGTACAAAGTAAACATTGCTATTCATTTTCTTTGTTCAGATTCTGAGGGATAATGATAGGAAATAAATTTTCTCACAGAGTAAGAAATATCACACAGGCTTCTACGTTACATTATTAAATCCTCAGGAACAAAAGACAGACATAGAGCAAGTAGGGGAAAGGAGCTTCTTTAAAAATTGATGAAAAGGAAAATGGACAATATCCCAAATGAAACTGGAAAAGAGGACCACATAATCCTTTAAACTTCCCTTTCGACCAGGCTTACACATGCATCCTATTTCCTACCACTTTGCAGGTGTTAGGGCTACAAAGATGAATATGATATAACTCTGCCATGGACAAGCAGTGCATAGAAGGAATCACCAAAGGCAAAGATGTGCCCCGCATGGATTAAGCACTCATTAAACAGTTAATGAGTAAAAGAATGGATTTGTGAATGAATCAATAAATGAATGAGAACCATAAAAATAACTAATATAAATCATTTTCATAGGCAGCACTTTTCAGAAAAAGTCTGCTAATATGGAAGTCGATTAACCTTCTGAGCTCAATTAACCTTTTATTTCAAGGCAGAAAAATTTTTTAATAATCACTAGTACTAGACATATAGAGGGTACAATAAATAGACAGCATTTCTGAATGCACCTAGAATATTCTAGCTGCCAGAACGTTTTAATGCATCTCAGACTGGTGAGTGATTTACTCCATTTCTGTTTCTTCCTTGGCTTGTTTTCAATTTAAAGTTTTTAATATATAAAATTTGATTTAAAAAAATATTGACCTCTAGTAATTACGTTCCTAGAAAATATAATAAAAAACTAAAAAGTCTGTGAAAATAGATTAAATGCTACATGCATAAAGGGTTAATTGGCTGTCTCTTTTAATTTGTCTTTCCCAATCAAGATGTTCCAACCTCCAGCTTAAATAGCCGTCAATAGCACCTGCAAATTGATTTATCCTTTTGATGAAGTTAAAGATTTTCTGAAAATCTAGAAACAGTTTTTGATCCTTGCTTTTGTTAGTTAGCATCTGAAACACATGAGCATTTTCCCCACTATTTTCATCTTAGAATTTTAGCATCTGCATAAATTTATAGAATAACTCTTCTTTTCCTTAAATATACAAATATAGAATATGCAATAAAGTCACTTATCATGTGCTCAGATTGGGCAAAGTTTTAACATGATGAAGCTAAATGAAATTCCCAAATTGCTCTGATGCAGAGAACTGCCTTAATATTCCACTTGTGGAAAAGTACTTCTGTGCCAAAAATAAATTTACATCAACCTCAGCGCAAGAAACATCAGAGTCCTTTCTTGCAAAAGCAAAGGAGTTATCCATTAACACAGAGACTTTCGGTTGTTGTGTAAGGCAGCCTGCCTGGCTGGTCACTGATGTTTCTTTCCCTACCGAAATTCTGTCAAACTATGACATAAGGGGAGTGATTAAGGGATATTGTGGCAGAGGGGAGTTTGGCAGGATGTGGCGGGAGCTGATTCCTAAACTCTATGAGTGTCTCTTCCCAATCTTTGAGTGTATGTGTTCATGTGTGTGTGCACATGTGTATACATGTGCTGATCCCAGGTGCAGAAAAGCCTGTTAATTACAAGTCTTGTTTCTTGGCACACTATACCATTGGTTCAAGCAAGGTTCTTTATTTACCCATCCTTTACTCTCATTTCTCTCCCATCCACAGGCAACCATTTTGTGTTTGAGATAGGTAAATAGAGAGATGATAGATGATAAATGGATAGATAATAGATAAGATGGATACAGAGATGTGTACATATATAGACAAATACAAATAGGTGGATATGTATGTATTCCTTTATTTATATATGTTCTGGTAAAACATGCTATTTAATTTGTTGATGTATATTTTATTTTACACATATTGTATCATGCTATAACACCTCACTCAGTTTCTCTCTACATCAGCTCTGCAGTTTTAAGGTCTATCCATGCTGTGCTGGGTAGCTCTGTTCTCTTGCTTCTAAATTGACCTTGTAATTCACACTGGGATTCCATCATGTTTTATTTAGCCTTTCCTCCAGAGACACACATTCAGGCTGCCTCCATCTCTCTACTACCATGAATAGCACCACAGTAGATATTTTTTTATGTATCTCTACATTGGAAATACTTTTCTGAAATCTTAGGGTATATGAATACTTAATATCAGCAACTACTGCCAGCTTTCTCTGCAAAATGGCAGCCTCAGTTTACACTCCCTCCACAAGGGTTCCTGTATCACCACTGACCTATTACCCAGCTTCCTAATTATTACATTATGTTTACATTTTCCTTTCTTTAATTTCAAATTATTTAGGCATCTCTTTGTATGTTTTGGTCATTTTGGTTTCATCCTATGCAAATTTCCTGTTCATATCCTTTGTCCATTTTTCTGTTGGATTTCTTGTCTTGCTGATTTACAAGCATTTCTGGGAATTAATCTCTAGTTAGTTTTTCATCACATGTATCACCCCCCAGTCTGTTATTGTCAACTTTATTGATGATGTCTTTTGTTGAGTCGATATCTTAATCTTAGTATAATCAAATTTTGCCTTAATAATGTGTAGTCTGGTTATTTTAAAAAGTCTTCCCCAGCTCTAGGTCACAAAGACCTTCTCTAGCATTATTTTCTATTAACTTTAAAGTTTTACCTTTCAGATTTAGGACCTTAATAAATTTGCAGACCACCTTTGTTTACGGTCTCAGCTAAGGATCCAGTTTTATTTTTTTCAATATAGTAAGGCAGTTTTCTCAACCTGTCTATTAAAGAGACAGTTCCATCTTGATTGGTGTTTAGTAACATCTAAAAATGTATTAAATAAATTTGGCTCTATCTCTAAAGTCTCCATTTTGCTCCCCTGCTGTGTTTGCCTGTTCTTATTCTAATACTAGTGTTTTCAGTACTATGATTTTGTGACTTATCTTAGTACACAATAAAACAATACTCCCTCTATTTCTTTTACAAAGTCAACTTACCTATAGGTGGATCATTTTTCATTCTCTCATATAAACATTAGAATAACTTTATTAAGATTTTTCTTTTAATCTAGCTAGCCTTTTAGAAATGCATTGGATTTATAGATTAATTTGGGAATATTAATATTAAGAATATGGACTGTTTTACCATGTATTTGGATTATTTCTATATGTCCAAAGATTTTTCTATTATTCCATAAAAATTCAATGCATTCTCACCAAGTCATAAGAATGTTATGTTTGGCTGTTGTGGGTACTGTCATGGATTTTAAAAATATTCCAGTTGTTTACTGCTAGTAAACATAAATGCATTTAGCCTTTGTAAGTTAATTTTGGGTCTGATAACTTTGCTGAACTCTGTTAATTTTGTTTTTTTTTTTTTTCTTTTTCTTTGTAAATGATCATATTTTCTGCATGTGCTGGCTTCATCATTTCCAATCATTTCACCTCTTATTTATTTTCATATTTGCCAATTTTAAAGAAAAATTTAAAACATCTGCCTTAATTCAGACAATTCAATTTACCTCACAATATTGAATTGACTAAAATACCCAACCCATTCTGTAGATAGGGAAACAGAAACAGTTCAGAAATCATTTATAGAAGAAATACTGGAACTCTCCTTTCCACATTATAGGAATGAAATGTGTTTAGAGGTAAAGTTATAATGAAGTTATTTACTGAATGGCTCTAAGCGGTGATTGCCACATTCTGTCCATATATAAGTAAATTTCAGCCAAGACATAGCCTGTTCTTTCCATGTGCCACATCCTCTTCTCATCACTTCCCATATATTATCTTATTTAACCAAACAGATCTTTGAGGTAAGTACTATTATTTCTCCCGTTTTACAGATGGGGAAACTGAGGTAGAGAAGGTTTGGTTCTTTTCCAAAACGCACAGCTGGTAAGAACCAGAATCAAGATTTTGACCCATTCAGTCTGGCCCCAGAGTCCCTGCTCTCACCACCATGCTCCCCTTTCTCTGTGTCCCAGAGCACACCACCATCTTCAGGGGAAAAGCACCCACACTCTGATGGCAATCCCTCATCAACTTTGTTTCTCTACTCTTATCAGTAGGTGTCACTTTACAGTCCTTGGCCTAGCTAGTAAAATAGATGATATTCCTGCATTGTTTTTATCTTCTCCTGCTTATTTTTGCTGCTAACTATAGACTGCAGTCCAACTGGCAGATCCTTAAATCCAAAATTATCAATTATATCTGGTGTCCCTAGGAAAGTACAACAACAGTAAAAGAGCAAGCTCCGGAAAGAGAGGGAAGGCAGTTCTCCCCAGACTGCTGCTCCGTATCAGTCTCAGAAATGGTGCTGTCCAGAGAAAAAGGCTGAGCAGGATTTCCCAATGCAGAAAGAAAGACAACTTTCTAGCTCCTCTGATTAGGGCTTTATAAAAGAAGCATTGTCATTTAATTTTGAGCATTGAAAATTCCCCAATTAGACACATCCATATTTAGATGTGATTGCCTTCTTCCTTTTCATCCCCCCATTAAAAATCCATGTATGAAATACAAAGACATTTTGCCTTAAAGATGTGCATAAATGGTTTTTTCTGTTAAAATAATAGAGAAATGGCTTGATAATAGTGTATGCCCTGTTTGTAAAACAAAGCAAGTAGAGAGGTGGTAAGATGGCAGCGGAGTAGGGAACTCCAAGAGTCAGCTCATCCTACAGGGCAGTTAGTAATCACCCAGAGTTATCTAAAGCACCTGTTTGAGGGTCCAGGATACCAGAAGAGCATCCTGCAACATCCTTGGAAGAACGGAAGGAGGAGACTGCCTGTGTGCAGTGAAAATTCGTGAGTAGAGCACTCTTCGTCATGGAGGCTATTCCCTGGCTAGAGTTGGAAGCTCCATTTCCCAAAAACAGGAGAGGAAGAGATGGATGGGCACCAATTTCAGCTACTGATTAATAAATTTGGCTGGCTAAACTTCAAGTCTAAGAACAGCTACACTTTGAAACTGTCTAAGTAGGAAAGAGGCCAGTAGCTTCCATTTTAACTGTGCCCCCTGATGAGGGGAAGTGGAGCTTATTGAAAATCACAGTGACAGTAGGGATCAACTTCTTTCCACCCCGATCAAATTGCAGCCCTAGCCTAGGCCCCAGCCCCAACTCTGGTAAGTAGGAAGCAGGAAGGACTTGCACCAGCCTCTCCAGACCCTGGAAGTGCTTTCAACCTCCATGGACTAGACTGGTGGGCAAACCTGTGGATACTTCTCTGCCCCGAATAGGATAGGAGGTGGTTGGTGTTTCCTCAGTCTCTCTGGGCAACTGCAGGTGCTTTCAGCCCACATGGACTAGAACGTTGGGGGTTCCTGTGGTTCCATCCCCACCCTGACAACGCAGAAGGGACAGTGCTCCCTCACACTCTCCAGGCAACTGCAGTCACTTTTGACCGCAACAGACTAGATTGCTGGACACACCAGAGGCTGCATTCCCACCACTGGTAGGGAAGGAGGGGCACAGTGCTTCATCAGTCTACCTGGGCAACTGTTGTCAGTTTTGACTCACACAACCTAGTTTGCTGCCCACACCTGTGGCTCCATCCCTGCCCCAGGCAGGGGAGGGAGGGGCATGGAGCTTAATCAGTTTCTCCAGGCAACTACCAACAGTCATGGCCTGCACTCCTTGGATAACTACACACAGCTGTGG
Organism: Tolypeutes matacus; assembly: GCA_026826555.1. Lineage (NCBI taxonomy): Eukaryota > Metazoa > Chordata > Mammalia > Cingulata > Chlamyphoridae > Tolypeutes > Tolypeutes matacus. Next base: position 9,906,368 of record JAKSZT010054226.1, read on the forward strand.
CTCCATCCCTACACCTGGCAGGGGAGAAAGAGAGAAGAAGCTTCATCATATCTGGGGCAACGTGGGCAGCTGCAGCCTCCATAGCTTACGATACCAACCACATCCTCAGTTTCTATTCCACAACCAGCAAAGGAGAAAGAACAAGAAACAGATGGAAAAGAGCTAAACAACAACAACAATAACAACTCAGACTGACAAAACATGAGCCACTATAAAGTTCGAAAATTTACATTGAGCCAAGTATCAAAGAGAAGCTGTAGCAAAAAGCCAATCAAATAGAAAGACCTAGACTAAAGAGAGGAAATGAGCCAAGAATAAGTACTTCTGGTAAATCAGATGCTAAGACACCAACAAAAAAATCACAATCCATTCCAAGAAACAGTAAGATACGGCCCAGTCAAAGGGACAAACTAAGCCTCCAGATGACATAAAGAAGTTGAGACAACTAATCATAGATGTTCAAACAAGTCTTTTTAATAAATCCAATGAGATGGATAAAGAGGTTAAGGACATCAAGAAGACAATGGGAAAGGTCAAAGAAAACTTGAAAGCATACATAGAAAAATAGCAGATCTTATGGAATGGAAGGCAAAATAAGTGAAATTAAAATACACTGGAGGCATACAACAGCAGATTTGAAGAGGCAGAAGAAATGATCAGTGAGCTTGAAGACAGGGCCTCTGAAAGTAAACATACAAGTAAAGAAAAGAATAGAAAAAATTGAAAGGGTCTTAGGGAAATAAATGACAGAAACAGATGTGCAAACATATATGCCATGGGTGTTCCAGAAGGAGAAGAGAAGGGAAAGGGGGCAGAAGGAATATATGAGGGAAAAATGGTAGAAAATTTCCCAACCATATTGAAGGAAATAGATATCTCTGTCCAAGGAGCACAATGTACTCCCATCTGAATAAATCTGAATAGACCTACTCTGAGACACATACTAATCAGATTGTCAAATGCCAAAGATAGAGAATCCTGAGAGTAGCCAGAGAAAAGAGATTCATCACATACAAGGGATGCCGAATAAGACTAAGTGCTGATTTCTCTTCAGAAACCATGGAGGTAAGAAGACAGTGGTATGACATATTTAAGATACTACAAGAGAAAAAAATCCAGCCAAGAATCTTATATTGGGAAGATTGTATTTCAAAAATGAGGATAAGTTTAGAGTATTCACAAATAAAAAGAAACTGAGAGAGAACAGTTTTACAGGAAATACTAAAGGGAGTTGCTACAGCTTGGAAAGAAAAAACAGGAGAGAAAAGCTAGACATGAAGATTTTATGAGTTAAAAGTAAATAAAGTGTAAAAAGAATGGTGAAAACAAGATATGACAGATAAAACATAAATCAAAATGGATTAAGAACTGTTCTTTACAGTAATAACACTGAATGTTAATGGATTAAAGTCCCCAATCAAAAGACACAGACTGCCAGAATGGTAAGAAAATATAAGCCTTCTATATGCTGTCTACAAGACACTCACCTTAGACCCAAGGATAACAATAGATTGAAAGTGAAATGCTGGAAAAAGATATTCCATGCATGCAGTAACCAAAAAAAAAAAAAAAAAAAAAAAAAAAAAAAAAAGCTAGAGTAGCTATACATATATCAGATGAAATAGACTTTAAAGACAAAGCTGTTATTAGAGACATGGAAGGTCATTATATACTAACAAAAGTGGCAATTCACCAGCAGGAAACAACAATCATAAATGTATATGCACCAAACCAGAATGCCCCTAATTACATGAGGCAAACACTGGCAAAAGGGGAAGGAGAAATAGATATCTCTACAATAATAGTTGGGAACTTCCAAAGACCACTTTCATCATTGGATAGAACATCCAGGCATAGGCTCAGTTAAGAACAGAGAGCTTGAATAATATGATAAACAAACTGAACTTAATAGACGTATACAGAACATTGTATCCCAAAACAGCAGGATATACTTTCTTCTTAAATACTCATGGATCTTTCTCCAGGATAGACCATACGTTGGGTTACAAAGCAGAACTCAATAAATTTTAAAAGATAGAAATTATACAAAGCACATTCTCTGATCATAATGGAACAAAGCTGGAAAGCAACAATAGGCAGAAAAAGGAAAAATTCACAAATATATGGAGAATAAACACATTATCACACATCGTTGTCAGTGGGTCAAAGAAGAAATTGCAAGAGAAATCAATAAATATCTCAAGACAAATGAAAACAAGAACACAACATATCAGAACCTATGGGATACAGTGAAAGCAATGCTGAGAGAAAAATTTATAGCCCTCAATGTTTACATTAAAAAAGAAGAAAGAGCTAAAATCAATGACCTAACTACACAGCTGGAAGAACTAGAAAAAGACCAGCAAAATATGCCCAAAGCAAGCAGAAGGAATGAAATAACAAAGATCAAAGAAGAAATAAATAAAATTGAGAAAAAAATTAGAGAGAATTAACAAAACCAAAAGTTGGTTCTTCAAGAAGATCAACACAATTGACACACCCTTAGCTAGACTGACAAAGAAAAAAGAGAGATGATGCAAATAAGTAAAATAAGGAATGAAAATAGGAACATTACTATTAAGCCCACAGAAATAAAGGAGATCAAAAGAATATACTATGAACAGCTGTACACCAACAAACTAGGCAATGTAGATAAAATGGAAAATTTCCTAGGAACATATTAACAACCTACACTGACCTTAGAAGAAATAGATAATCTCAACAAAACAATCATAAACAAAGTGATTGAAACAGTCATTAAATAACTCCCCAAACTGAAAAGCCTAGGACCAGATGTCTTCACAGGTGAATTCTACCAAACATTCAAAGAAGATTTAATGCCAATCTTACTCAAACTCTTCCAAAAAATTGAACAGGAAGGAATGCTACCAAATCAATCTATGAAGCCAATATCACCCTAATACCAAAGCCAGATAAAGATATTACAAAAAAGGAATTACAAACCCATTGTCCTAACAAATATGGATGCAAAAATCTTCAACAAAATACTCAATAATCAAATTCAACAACACATTAAAAGAATTATTCATCATGACAATTGAGTTTTATCCCAGTCAAGCAAGGGTGGTTCAACACAAGAAAATCATTCAGTGTTAGTACACAAAATTAATAAATCAAAGAAGAAAAACCACATGATCATCTCGACTAATACAGAAAAAGCCCTTGACAAGCTCCAGCATCCTTTCTTGATAAGACACTCCTAAAGATAGGAATAAAAGGAAACTTTCTCAACATGATAAGGTGCATATATGAAAAACCCACATTGTACTCAATGGTGAAAGATTGAAAGCTTTGCTGCTATGACTGGGAACAAGACAAGAATGCCCACTGTCACTATTGCTATTCAACATAGTACTAGAGGTTCTACTTAAAGCAATCAGGCAAGAAAAAAGAAATTAAAGGTGTCCAAATCAGAAAGGAAGAAGTAAAACTTTCACTATTCACAGATGATATGATCCTATACCTAGAAAGTCCCAAAAAATCTTCAACAAAGCTACTAGACCTAATAAACTAATTCAACAGAGTGGTAGGATACAAAGTTAATATGCAAAACCTTGTAGTGTTTCTATACACTAATAATGAGCAATCTAAACAGGAAGTCAGGAAAAAAAATTCCATTTACAATAATGACTAAATCAAATATTTAGGAATAAACCTAACGAAGGATGCAAAGCACTTGTATTCAGAAAACTACAATGCATTGCTAAAAGAAATTTAAAAGGACCTAAATAAGTGGAAGAACAATCTGTGTTCATGGATGGGAAGACCAAATGTTGTTAAGATGTCAAGTCTACACAATTCTTATACAAATTCAATGCAATCTCAATACAAACTCTAACAGCCTTTTTAAAAGAAATAGAAAACCCGATTATCAAATTTATTGAAAGTGTAAGGTGCACCTAATAGCCAGAAACATCTTAAAAATGAAGAATGAAGTTGAAGGACTCTCACTTCTGGACTTTATATCATATTACTTAGCTACAGTGGTAAAAAAAAAAAAAAAAAAAAAAAAAAACCAGCATAGTTTTGGCATAAAGATAGACAAAAAGACCAATAGAACTGAACTGATGGTTCAGAAACAGACCCTCACATCTATGGTCAAGTGATTTTTGACAAAGCTATCAAACCCACCCAGCTGGGCCAGAACAGTCTATTCAACAAATGGTGCTGGGAGAACTGGATATCCACATTCAAAAGAAGGAAAGAGGACCTCTACCTCACACGTTACACAAAAATTAATTCAAAATGAATCAAAGATCTAAATATAAAAGCAAAAACCATAAAACTCCCAGAATAAAATGTAGGGAAACATCTTCAAGACCTGGTGGTAGGTGGGGGTTTCTTAAACCTTACACTGAAAGCATGAACAATAAAATAAAACATGGATAAATGGAAATTCCTCAAACTTAAACACTTTTATGCTTCAAAGGACTTTTTCAAGAAGATGAAAAGGCAACCCACTCAATGGGAGATGATATTTGGAAACTACGTATCTGATAAGGGTCTGATTTCCATTCTATATAGAGATCATACAACTCAACGATAAAAGAGCAAGCAATCCAATTTAAAAATGGGCAAAAAACTTAAATAGACATTTCTGCAAAGAAGAAGTACAAATAACAAAAAAGCACATGAAAAATTTTTCAATATTACTAGCTTTTAGGGAAATGCAAAGCAAAATGTTGAGGTATCTTCAACTTCATAGAGTGGCCATTATTCTTAAACAAACAGAAAACAATAAGTGCTAGAGAGGATGTGGAGAAATAGGAACACTTCTTCACTGTTTGTGGGAAGGTAGAATGGTACAGCCTCCATGGAACACAGTTTTGCAGTTCCTCAGGAAGCTAAATATAGAACTGCTTTATGACCCAGCAATCCCTCCACTTGGAATATATCCAGAAGAACTGAAAACTGTGATGCAAACACACATTTGCACACCAATGTTAATAGTGGCGTTATTCACAATTGCCAAAAAATGGAAACAACCCAAGTGTTCATCAACCAATGAATGGATAAACAAAATATGGTATACACATATAATGAAATACTATGTTGCTCTAAGAAGAAATGAAATTGGGACACATATGATAACATGGATGAACCTTGAGGGCACTATGCTAAGTGAAATAAGCCAGACACAAAAGAACAAATATTGTATTATCTCACTAATATGAACTAATACAAAGAATAAACACATGGAGTTAAAACCTAGACTATAGGTTACTAGGAGATAGTATAAAGGCTAAGAATGGTGTGCTAATGCTTAAGGTATGTAGAATTTTCAGTTGGCTTGACTGTAAAAGTGTAGAAATGGATAGAGTTGATGGTAACACATTATAGTGAGTATAACTAACACAGCTGGTTTATAAATGGTATTGTGGGGAAGCGGCTGTGGCTCAATCAGTAGGGCTCCTGTTTACCATATGGGAGGCCCCGGGTTCGGTTCCCGGGGCCTCCTGGTGAAGGCAGGCCCGCCTGCGCGGCATGGTTAGCTGACCCAGTGAGCACAAGCAGCAAGGGAGGGATAAATGAATAAATAAATAAAATCTTAATAAATAAATAAATAAATAAATAAATAAATAAATAAATGGTATTGTGGCTGAAAGAAGTAATCTAGGGATGTAAGTGTCAATTGAACATAATCTAGAATAATCTAGGGACTGAATAACATAGTGAACCCAGAGGTAGATGAGGATTGTGCTTAATAATACAAATACAAGAATGTTCTTCTATGAACTAGAACAAAGGTACATCACTATTACAAGGTGGTAAGAATATGGAGATGCATGGGAAAAATATAATTAATGTAACTTATGGAGTATAGTTAACAGCATTATTGTAAAATTCTTGTATCAATGTCAAAAAAAAGGTACTATATCAATGCTAAGGGCCAATAATAGGAGGGTATGGGATTTTTTTTTCTTTTGGACTAAGGAAAAAGTTCAAAGGTTTACTGGGGCAATGACTGCACAACTGTGTGATGAAAGTGAGAGCCACTGAGTGTATAACTTGGATGGAATGTACAAGGCATGGGACTATATAACACAGTGAACCATGTGGTGGACTATGGACTGTGGTTAACAGTACAAAAATGAGAGTTTTCTCTCATGAACTGTAACACTAATACATAGTGTTAATAACAGATGTAATGAAAAAATATAACAAGTGTACTCTATGGACCATAGTTAGTGGTAATAGTCTAATCATGTTCTTTCATAATCTGCTAACAAATGTTCCACAACAATGTAAGATGGAAGAGTGGTGTACGGGAATTCTGCACATTATGTAAACTCACAACTTCTCTAAGAAAAACAAATGAAAAGCAAAACACAGCAAGTATTTTCAAATTAGAAGGAGGTATATTTAATGGTGCAAGAATAAGCTGGAGGTTTACAGCTAAATTTGGTTCTAAATTGAAAGTGTCCTGAATGAAGAGGCTAAATCAGCGTGTCTAACGCCTTCCTGAAAGTGTATAGGCTGAGTTAAAGCTCTCTTGTCGTGAGTGAAAGGGTGTGAAATGAACTTTTCTTCATGCACACACCCCTCCTTGCGCATGTATTTTTTCCCCATGGATCAATGAGTCCAGGTTTTTATGGAGTCCTCAGGCACCGGATAGCTTCTGTTTTCAAGCTATATTGTGCTCACCACTGCCAGAAATAAGTCACCTTAGCAAACTCTAATGGTGGCAATTTGTGACGCATAAAATTGATTTATGCTTACAATCAAAATGCAGTTCCCTTGATAATTTATGCTTAACAATTTAACATAATTATTTGTGCCACAATTTTAACATCTGTGCCTTCCTGACTGTCAACCGTCGGAGTAGAAACACACACACACATAAACACAAAACAAAATGCACACTATCCTTCAGAGGCAGGATTAAAACAAATCAATGTCATAGCAGATCTTTTGTATTTTGTTGTGACAAAACTGAATTTAAACAGCTGAGGAAGTCAAAACAACAGGAGAAATATCAATACACATGAACTTAATCAAGCAGCCCTGCTCCCCCACCTTTGCCTGCTCTCCACTTCTGCCTCCACCCTAATGTTTACGTGCCAGCGGCATCTCAAAAGTTCTCCACAAATATTTGCAGTCTACAGTGCTCATCCAGAATGAAGGCTTCTCGATGTTGTCTTTACATTTGTATGAGACTTTGTCCAGCCGTTTTAGGAAAATCACTCCCCGGGCAGGCTCTGACTCACTTTTGAATTCATAATCTTAACAGTCTTTTATCCAGCAAACACTTCTCTTCGTAGTCCCCAATGGTATCCAGCCGTAACTTCATTCTATATAGCTCTGCATAGACCACTTTAAAAAGGAAACTTAATAAAAGACACATTAACCCAAGTAAATGCACAATGTACAGACCCCATCAAATCCTGGGTGGGCCAAGAGGACTTTGAAACAAAGATCTGATTAAGGCACCAGGAGTTAGCGCCACGAGACAAGCATGGCAAGTGCATTTGGCCTTTTAAATGAAAACTCAATTCCTATTCTTTCATGTCTGCATACTCCATTCTTTTCCCCTAAAAAGATACCTGTAACAAACACTCCAATGATCTCATTAAGCACATACAATATTCTCTTTATCAAATATGAAGATAATTCTGCCAGCCCGTGAATCCTCTGACCTATTTCCAGAGTAGTAGCAAGTGAGTGTTCGTTGTCTTCTGCCTCTCATTGGGTGCCCTGGGAGAGCTCCAGATAAGGAGCTCTCACCTGCAAAGGGCTACAGGGGAGGTGTTAGGACATGGAAACCAAGGAAGCCCAGGGCCCACCTTAGGCATGGACAAACGCTGGTGCATAGGACCAGCCACACAATTTACAGGGCCCAGTGCAAAATGAAAATACGGGTCCCCTTGTTCAAATTTTATTCAGAATTTCATATCAGCAACAGCAGAGCATTAAAGCAGGCAGGGAGCTCTTTCGAAAGGGGCCTCTGTGTGACGCTCAGAACACATGCCCAAGAAGCCAGTCTGCTGCTGCTTTAATCTTTTACTTGGGGTCACTCGGAGGGAAGAAGACTTCAACACATTGCCAGGAAAGAACTCAAATCAGTGACTGTCAATAGAGAACCCTCACCACAAGCAGCTCTTCCCACAAAAGCTTCTTCCACCCACCCTGAAAGGCAACCCAAATCATCATTTCCTCCTGTTGGGGGTATAAAAGAGGTCCAATGTAAGACTGCCATATAAATGCATTCCCTGGCTAATGTTTTTTTCCCTAAATTCCTATGTGTTCAGTCTTTCTAAAATTCTCTCTTCTTTAGAAGAAAACAATTTAAGACTTATTCTAGCACTAGATTTCTGGGAAGACATAGGAGTTGGAACCCCTGTCTTTCCATGTCCTCTCACAACAATTATATCCAAGGAAAAATATGTATGCATATTGGGTATTTAGAAAAATATATTTTTATTAGAGAAGTTGTGACTTTAAAAAACAATCATGCACATGTGTGGAATTCCCATACAACACCTCTCCACCAACACACTACATTGTTGTGGAACATGCAAGAATATTACAGTGTTGCTGTTAACTATAGTCCCTAGATTACATTAATTGTATTTTTCCCATGCTTCTCCGTATTCTTACCACCTTGCAATAGTGATACACATTTGTTCTAGTTCATAGAAGAACACTCTTGTATTTGTACTATTAACCACAATTCTCATCCACCTCTGCGTTCACTGTTATTCCGTCCCTAGGTTATTCTCTGTCTTTCTCTCAATTGACATTGACATCCCTTTCAGCCACAATACCATTTATAAACCAGCTGTGTTAGTTATACACACTGTAATGTGTTATCATCAACTCTATCCATTTCCACACTTTTACAATCAAGCTCATTTAAAATTCTACATACATCAAGCATCATTACCCCTTCCCAAACCTCCTCTTATTTCTTAATAACATATACTCTGGGTTTGAACTCTATGCATTTATTCTTCATATTTAGTTCATGTTAGTGAGACCATGAAATATTTGTCCTTTTGTGTCTGGCCTACTTCTCTTAGCATAATGTCTTCAAGGTTCATCCACGTTATCCATATGTGCCCCAATTTCATTTCTTCTTACAGCAGCATAGTATTCCTTCTTACGTATATTCCACATTTTGTTTATCCATTCATTGGTTGATGAGCACTCAGGTTGTTTCCATTTTTTGGCAATTGTGAATAATGCCATTATGAACATTGGTGTGCAAATGTCTGTTCGCATCACAGTTTTCAGTTCTTCTGAATATATTCCTAGTAGAGGGATTGTTGGGTCATAAAGCAGTTCTATATTTAGCTTCCTGAAGAACTCCAAACTATCTTCCACAAAGGATGTACGATTCTACATTCACACCAAAAGTGAAGGAGTGTCCCCATTTCTCCACATCTACTACAGCACTTAACTGTTTTCTGCTTTTTAAAAATAATGGCCATTCAATGAGGTGTGAAGTAATATTTCATTGTCATTTTGGTTTGCATTTCCTTAAAAGCTAGTAATATTGAACATATTTTCAAGTGCTTTTTGGCCATTTTCATTTCTTTTTTGGAGAAATGTCTAAGTCTTTTGCCCATATTTTAATTGGATTGCTTGTTCTTTTATTGTTGAGTTGTAAGATTTCTTTATATAGAATGGAAACAAAACCCTTATCAGATATATGGTTTCCAAATATTTTCTTCCATTAAGTGGGCTGCCTTTTCACCTTTTTGACAAACTCCTTCGAATCACAAAAGCATTTAAATTCAAGAAGATACCATTATCCATGCTTTTTTTCATTGCTTATGCTTTCAGTGTAAGGTTTTAATCTACCACTTACCACCAGGTCTTGAAGATGTTTCCCTATATTTTCTTCTAGGAGCTTTATGATTCTAGCTTTTATATTTATGTGTTTGATCTATTTTGAGTTAATTTTTGTGTAATGTGTGAGACAGGGGTCCTCTTTCCTTCTTTTGGATATGGATATCCAGTTCTCCCAGCACCATTTGTTGAATAGACTGTTATGCCCCAGCTGGGTGGGTTTAACAGCCTTGTCAAAGATCACTTGACCGTGGTTGTGAGGCTCTCTTTCTGAGCCATCAGTTCCATTCCATTGGTCTACATGTATATCTTTATGCCAGTACCACGCTGTTTTCTTGTGTTTTTTTTTTAACCACTGTAGCTAGGTAATATGATGTAAAGTCCGGAAGTGAGAGTCCTCTAACGTTGCTCTTCCTTTTAAAGATGTTTCTGGCTATTCAGGGACCCATAACCTTCCATATAAATTTGATAATTGGGTTGTCCTTTTTTTTATTATTATTATTGTGGGTAAAAATCCAATTTTTCACAATACAAAAAAATATTTGTAAAATGATATATAAATATATATGCATATATGTGCATTTGCTTACATAAATGTTATTTATATATATATATATATTTTTTTTTTAAAGGTGCTTAGATTACCTAATATTACACAGAAACTACAGGGATTCCCATGTTCCGCCCCTCACACCTCTCATAACATCCAACATAAACATCTTTCATTAGTGGCACATAACCTGCAATGGATATACACATCCTGGGGCCTTGCCACCAAGCACAGACCACAGTTCACATCGTAGACCACACTCTATCCGACACAGTTCTGCATGGTATATGCTGATGTAAAATGGCCTCTATCCATCACTGCAACATCACTCAGGACAACCCCCAAGTCCTGAAAAAGCCCCTGTATTACAACTGCCCTTCTCCTCCCTGCCCCGAAAGCGTCTAGTGGCCACTGGCTCCACCTCAGTGTTATAATTTCTTCCATTGCTTGAATCACAATATGTCTACAACAAAATACCATTAAGTCCACTCTAGTCCATAGCTCTTCCCCAAATCCTGAGGGGACTGGGATGGTGATGTCCACTCCACCTCCAAGTGAGAGTGGGCTTATATCCCATGGATACGGTGGATGGGATTATCCTGCCTGCAGCTGCAGACTCTCTCCATTCTCTGGGATGGCCATTGTCCATCATTGTCTCCTCACCAGGTGACTTGGGTGAGTCCATTGAGCTGTAGAGTAGGAGTTGCAGCTCCACCAAGATTCCAGGCACAGCTGGCACATAGGTAGGCCAGAGGCTCCAGTCTCTGGAAGTACACCTACAAACTCCAGCATCACATATACATTTGAATAGAAGGAACTGATGGACCATGTGCAGGGAGGACTTATTTGAGTCCAACTCTGTCACTTACAGGAGCACAGATTCCAAAGTAGAGCCCGTTGATAAGGTATCAATCTCTGGAGCTTTCCCCCCTTATATAGGACCTGGGTATCTCCAGAGCCCTCAGGAGTCCCTCTGTGTGGGGTGATATCCACTTTGGTGTTCTATGAGATCCTACTGAGGTGTGCGTAAGCATTACCTCTGGGATGACCTCCCGACTCTCTTTGAAGTCTCTTAGCCACATGAACTCATTTGTCTTTACCTTTTCCCCCTTTTATTCAAGGTCTTTTTCCAGTCATGTTCCCAGTTGGCACTTGATATTAATCCCTCATTGCCAGGGAGGGTCATCCCTGGAAATCATGTCCCACTTTGGGGGGAAGGTAATGCGTTCATATGCTGAGTTTGGCTTAGATAAAGGCCACATTTGAGCAACAAGGAGGTTCTCAGGTGGCAGCCCTTAGGCACCCCATAACAGTAGGCTAAGTTTCAATTACAAGAGCAAAGACTCATAAGGCTAGTCATCAATAACAAGAACCCATCAGTGGACCATTCTCTTTTGCCAGACACTGCCTCTGCACTCAGGGGACTGTTGCTGCTCCCTTGGAGAATGTGGCAGAGTTCTCCAGGCTGGGAATTCAGATTCCCTCATTTATTGAGTGATTGTCTACCCACCGTGACCATGCCCCATCCCTTGATCATTTGAACAATTTTATAGATCTTTCATGTATAGTCAGATGAACTTACTCCCATGAAACCCCCATCCCAGACACTCCCCACCAATGATCCTCTGCAGCCCCCATTGTAACCCTTCTGTGATCTAAACCTTCCTTGAAGATGAAGCCCATATAATAACCAAATACAATTAATAGGAAAATGAAATAAAAATGATAAGCTTAAATGCAAGAGGTAAAACACAAAGAAACTCAGAGAAAAAAAAACTAAAAATAAAATATAATTAGCGGGTTGGGACATTCAAAAAAATGGGAAAAAAAACAAAAAAAATTCCTTTTTAAAAAATTATTCCTTTTTCCTTTTATCACTGCATTATCGGATGTCCAGTGTACCGTGACACCTTTCCCCTCTCATTCCCCAGTGTCTCACAAATTTTCATTTAATTTTCAAAGAAGTTTTAGGTCACAGCAAAGTCACACACAGAATACTAGAGACTCCCACAAACCCAACCTCCCTCCCCCTTCCCCAACCCATATTAAAACGTTTTTTTTTTTTTTTTTTTTATGGATGTGAGCATTGTTACAACTGTTACACAGATAATGAAATATAGGAACTAAACATTGTCAATGGTTTACAGTATAGTTTACAATTTAAACAGTACATTTTAATAATTTTTGATGATATTTACCATGTCCTGTGTCCATTACTGTAAGGTAATGAAAAACATTCCCCATGACCACTAAATACCCCATTTGATCTTTTCTGTTCCTTCCTCCCCATCCCCCTGGGGCATATGACACTCCCCTGTCTTGACTTATGGAATGACAAGATTCATAGTTACATGCCCTGGATATTCTAACCTGCCCTTCCTAATCTACCTACCTGTCAACCCTGCACCACCAAACCCAGTAATATCACTACCCATCTGTCCTATCCTTCAATATGCAACTATACTCTATCACTTTACCATAGATTATGTCCATATGGGTGATGGCTCACAACCTACTCTTCTCTTTCTCTCCTTGTTAACCTATCTTTCAGAAAATGGTTCTCAGAGACTGCTCACTTTCCTCAGTTCAAATCAGTGAGGTCATATACTGTTCATCCTTCAATGCCTGGCTTGCTTCACTCAACATAAGGTCTTCAAGATTAATCCATGTTATTCCGTGTGATAGCACTTTATTCCTTCTTACAGCTGAGTAATATTACGTTGTATGTATGTACCACGTTTTGTTTATCCATTCATCTGTTGATGGGCACCAGGGCTGATTCCAACTTTTGGCAATGGTGAACAACGCTGCTATGAATATTGGTGTGCATATATCTATTCATGTCTTTGTTTTCTATTCTTCTGGGTATATACCCAGCAGCAGAATCACTGGATCATATGGAAGATCTATTATTAGTTTTCTGAGGAACCACCAAACTGTCCTCCACAGTGGCTGGACCATTACACAATCCCACCAGCAGTGGATGAGGGTTCCTATTCCTCCACATCCTCTCCAACACTTAGAGTCTGCTGTTCTTTTTTTTTTTTTTTCTTAATAGCCTTTATTTATTTATTTATTTATTTTTATTATGGGTAAAAATCAAAATTCTCACAATACATACAAACATTTGCAAAATGATATATAAATATATATGCATATATGTGTATTTGCTTACAAAAATGTTATTTATATATATATATATATATATATACACATATATTTTAAGATGCACTTAGATTACCCAAAATATTACACGGAACCCACTGGGATTCCCATGTTGCCCACCTCCCACACCTCCCACACCTCCCACCACATCCCACACAAACATCTCCCACAGTGTGGCCCACCACCCTCAATGAACTTACACATCCTGGAGCCTTGCCACCAACCATAGACCACAGTTCACACTGTAGACCACACTCTCTCCCACTCAGTTCTGAGTGGTGTGTGCTGATTTAAAATGGCCTACATCCGTTGCCACAACAGTTCTTTTAATAGCTGCCATTCTGATGGGTGTAAGACGGTATCTCATTGTAGTTTTGATTTGCATTTCCCTGATAGCAAGTGATGTTGAGCATTTTTTCATGTGCTTTTTAGCCATTTGTATTTCTTCCTTGGAGAAGTGTCTTTTCAGGTCACTTGCCCATTTTTTAAATGGGTTGTTTGTCTTTTTATTTTCAAGGTGTAGGATTTCTTTATATATGCA
>JAKSZT010054226.1:9925436-9959333 GCA_026826555.1 Tolypeutes matacus
ATCTGTTCTCTCTTTTTCTTTGTTAGTCTGGCTAAGGGTTTGTCAATCTTATTGATATTCTCGAAGAACCAGCTTTTGGTTTTGCTTATTTTTTCTAGTGCTTTCTTATTCTCTATTTCATTTAATTCTGCTCTAATCTTTGTTATTCCCTTCTTTCTACTTCCTTTTGGTTTAGTTTGTTGTTGTTTTTCCAACTCCTCCAAGTGTACAGTTAGGTCTTCAATTTTAGCTCTTTCTTCTTTTTTAATATATGTATTTATGGCTATGAACTTCCCTCTCAGGACAGCTTTGGCTGCATCCCATAGGTTTTGATATGTTGTGTTGTCATTTTCATTAGTTTCAAGATAGTTACTTATTTCTTTTGAGATTTCCTCCTTTACCCACTGTTGTCTAAGAATGTGTTGCTTAACTTCCATATCCTTGTGTCTAACCTGTTTCTCTGGCCCTTAGTGATTTCCAATTTCATTCCATTGTGGTCAGAGAAATTACTTTGTATAATCTTAATCTTTCTGAATTCATTGAGTGTTGTTCTGTGGCCTAGCATGTGGTCTATCTTGGAGTATGATCCATGTGCACTGGAGAAGAATGTAAAATCTGCTGTATTTGGGTGTATTGTTCTGTATATGTCTATTAAGTCCAGGTCCTCTAATGTATTGTTGAGAGCCTTTGTTTCTTTATTGATTCTCTGTCTATGATGATAACGGTGTATTAAAGTCCCCCACTATAATTGTAGAGGCATTTATTTCTCCACTTAGTTTTTTCAGAGCTTGCCTCATGTATTTTGAGGCACCCTGATTAGGTGTGTAAATGTTTATGATTGTTCTCTCTTCTTGAGAGATTACCCCTTTTACTAATATATAGTGTCCATCTTTGTCTCTTACAATAGTTTTGCATTTAAAGTCTATTTTGTCTGATATTAGAATAGCTGCTCCTGCCCTTTTTTGGCTATTGTTAGCTTGTAAAATTGTTTTCCAGCCATTCACTTTCAGCCTCCTTGAATCCCTGGGTCAAAGGTGGGTTTCTTGTAGACAGCATATAGATGGATCATATTTCCTTATCCATTCTGCCAATCTTTGTCTCTTGCGTGGTGAATTTAATCCATTATCATTCAGTGTTATTACTTGCAACGAATTTCTTACTTCAGACATATTTTCTTTGGGTTAATGTATGTCATATGCTGTTTTGTTTCTGTTTTTGTCTTTTTAGTTGTTTTTAAACTCTCCTCCAACTCTCTCTCCCTTGATTTTTCCTTTCAACTTGTAGAACTTCCTTTAGTGTTTCTTGGAATGCCAGTTTCTTATTGACATACTCTCTTAATTTCTGTTTATCTGTGAATACTTTGAACTCTCCATCATTTTTGAATGCCAATTTTGCTGGATAGAGAATTCGTGACTGGAAATTTTTTTCTTTTAGTACTTTGACTATGTCATACCACTGTCTTCTTGCCTCCATGGTTTCAGATGAGAAATCAGCACTTAATCTTATTGTGCTTCCCTTGTATGTGATGGTTCTCTTTTCTCTTGCTGCCTTGAGTATTTTCTCTTTGTCTTGAGCATTGGACATTTTGACAAGTATATGTCTTGGAGTTTCATTAAGTTGATTCATGATATTTGTTTGGAAAGCTTTGATTAGTTGTTCGATGTTATGCATCTCTTCTTGATTTTTAGTTTGTTTATTGGATTGGTCCATGTCTTCCTGTTTCTCAGTGTGTTTTGTAATTTTTTGTTGCCCTCTAGTCATCATTTTATCTTGATGGGTTTATTCAGTTGATTAGCTTCTCTCTCTCCTCTAGAGTTTTATTTAGCTGGTGGTTCTGTGTGTGTGTTAAGTTTTCTCTTTGACACTTTTTCTTCTTATTTTATTTCCTTGCTTCTTTCTGTGTTAACTTGAAGGCAAAATATTAGTGCCAAAGGAATCAAAAGATGTGAGAAAGGAAGAAGGATAATAGTAATATTGATAAAAGTTAGAAGAGGGGCCAAATAAGACTTAGTGAAATGAATATTTAACTCATGTAGGCAGTGTAGAGTAATAGGAAAAAAGGTGGAATACCTACAATGGACTGGGAAACCAAATAGAGGAATATATATATATAATGATTTGGAAGGCTAGAATGATGAGGAGGGAGAGAAAGAGTAAAGAAAGAGCTAAAAGGAAAAAGTTAATATTAATAAAAAAACAAAAAAGAAGAAAATAAAATAGATAGAATAGAAACTGACACCCTTAATTTGTGGGCTAATGAAAAACCGTGGTGTCTAAGAACCACAACAGAAAGCAGAAGACAGAAAGATGAAGGAAGGATAAGAGATAGCTTGGGATACCAAAATCAGTATAGACAGAGAATGGGAAATCACTGAAGAAGAAGCACAGCAAAGAAGAGGCAAGCTAGCAGCACCTAATTAAAAAACAAAAATGAAGGAAAAAAGAAAGGGGGTAGGAAAGAGGAAAGAAAAGCAAGAGACAACAAATAAACAGAGAAAAACTAAACAACCACACAAGCACGCAGTCAAACAAAGCTAAGGAGGAAGTGTTCCTTCTAGTCCTTGTGGATCCTCTCAGCCTGCTTGTGTTTACCAATCAATTTCCCTGCAAGATTCTATCTGCAGGTTTTGAGGCAGATTTTAAGTCTTAAACTAAATTAAAAAGAAGAATTCATTTTTTAAAGTGACTTTCTTTCTTTCTATTTTTTTTTTTTTTTTTTTTTGCGATATAAGGGACCCAAAAGAAATCCTCTGTTAGACCACCCCTTTCACCGAGGGGACCCTAAATAGGCTCGTGGGAACTAATCAAACACTTCCCACTTCCTGGCCTTCTCAGGGGAGCTGAAGCTCTGATGCTTGTCAATGCAGAGCAATAAAATTGGCTCACTCCGCCCCCTCTGGAGCCAAGCCTCAGTGTCAGTGGGCTGCTGGGTAAATCAAGTTTCCTCAGCAGATTTGCCTCTCCCCTCAGCCTGGTGCTGCTTCAAGCTGCCTTATCTGCTCCCCAAAGCTATGGGGGGGGAGGGGTCCAGGCAGCCAAATCTACAGAAGTTAAACCTTTCTCCACCTTCTGTCAGAACCCTCCCTCTCTCGGAGAATGCTCCCTCACACTGGGAGTGGGAGCAGTGGGTGCAGGATTCACGGCTCAAATCAGCCTTTTTCCCTGAGAGTGGGGCTCAGCCGTCTGTGTTAACCACCATAGGCAGGCTTAAAACTCACGAATCTCTACCGATCACTCCACGCCATTGATCTGCCTGCTGCTAGATGTACCAAGCTTCTCGCTCTGCGCGCCCACAGCACTGACCCCCAGGCAGGACCCTGTCCACAATCGGCCATCCTCAGAGAACTAGTCAGCGAGTGCCCTCCTAAACCGATGCCATCTTGCCTCCCCCTAAATTTCTTTTTTTAAAATGTGCTGGTAGAATTTTTATACAGTTTGCATTTAATCTGTATATCAATTTGGGTAGAATTGACATCATAATGATATTTAGTCTTCTAATCCATAAGCACAGAATGCTCTTCCATTTATTTAAGTCTTTATTGATTTCTTTTAGCAATGCATTGTAGTTTTATGAATACAAGTGCTTTAAGTCCTTAGTTAAGTTTATTCCTATATATTGGATTATTTTAGACTCTATTGTAAATGGAAATTTTTTCCTGACTTCCACCTCAGATAGCTCATTACTAGTGTATAGAAACACTACTGAATCTTGTCTCCTGCCACTCTGTTGAATTTGTTTATTAGTTCTAGTGGTTTTGTTGTAGACTTTTCAGGACATTCTAGTTGTAGGAGTATATCATCTGTGAATAGCAAGAGTTTACTTCTTTCTTTTCAATTTGGATGCCTTTTCTTTCTTTTTCTTGTCTTATTGCTCTAGCTAGAACCTCTATCGCTATCCTGAACAACAGTCATGACAAGGGGCATCTTTATCTTATTCCTGATCTCAACGAGAAAGTGATGAGTCTCTCATCATTGAATACAATGTTAGTTGTGGGTTTTTCCTAAATGGCCTTTATCATGTTGAGAAAGTTACCTTTAATTCCTATCTTTTGTAGTGTTTTTATCAAGAATAGATGCTATATTTTGTCAAATGCCTTTTATGCATCAATCAATAGAATTATGTAATTTTACTTCTTTGATTTATTAATGTGGTGTATTACACTGATTTTCTTGTGTTGAACCACCCTTGCACACCTGGTATAAAATCTACTTGATCATGATGAATAATTCTTTTAATGTGTTATTGGATTTGTTTATTGAATATTTTTTTGAGGATTTTTGCATCTATATTCATTAGGGAAATGGGTCTGTAATTTTCTTTTTTCATAATTTCTTTATCTAGCTTTGGTATTAAGGTGTTATTGGCTTCAGAGAATGGGTTTGGTAGTGTTCCTTCTTGTTCATTTTTTGGAAGAGTTTGAGTAAAATTGGTATTAAATCTTCTTTGAATGCTTGGTAGAATTTACCTGTGAAGATATCTGGTCCTGGGCTTTTCATTTTGGGAAGTTGTTTGATGACTGTTTCAATCTCTTTACCTGTGATTGGTTTGTTGAGGTCTTCTGTTTCTTTTAGGGTCAGTGTTGGTTGTTCATATGTTCCTAGGAATGTTGCCATTTCATCTACAATGTTTAGGTTGTTGGCATGCAGTTGTTCATAGTATCCTCTTATGGTCTCTTTTATTTCTGTGGGGTCAGTATTAATGTCTCTGTTTTCATTTTTGACTTGATTTTATTTATTTACATCTTCTCTTTTTTTTTTCTCTGTTAGTCTAGATAAGAGTTTCTCATTTTTTTAATTGTCTCAAAGAACTAACTTTTGGTGTTATTAATTATATCTAATTTTATCCCCCCCCTCCATTTCATTTATTTCTGCTCTGATATTCATTCTTGCATTCCTTCTGCTTGCTTTGGGAATAGTTTACTGGTGTTTGTTTTTTTCCCTAGTTCTTCCAACTGTATAGTTAGATTTTGATTTTAGCTCTTTCTTCTTTTTTAATGTAAGCATTGAGGGCTATAAATTTCCCTCTCAGCACTGCCTTCACTGTATCCATAGGTTCTGATATGTTGTTCCTATTTTCATTTGTCTTGACATACATACATCTTTTTTTTTTTTTTTTTTTACCGGGAGGTCCCTGGGATCGAACCCGGGTCCCTCTATATGGGAGATGGATGCCCAACCATTATGAGCCACATCCGTCCCCCCATTTGTCTTGAGATATTTATTGATTTCTCTCACAATTTCTTCTTTGCCCCACTGATTATTTAAGAGTGTGCTGTTTAATCTCCATATATTTGTGAATTTTCCCTTTTTCTGTCTGTTGTTGATTTCCAACTTTATTCCACTATGATCAGAGAAAGTGTTTTGTATAATTTCAACCTTTTAAAATTTATTGAGATCTGCTTTGTGACCCAACATATGGTCTATTCTGGAGAAAGATCCATGAGCACTTAGAAAGAATGTATATCCTGCTGTTTGGGGTATAATTTCTGTATATGTCTATTAAGTTTAGTCCATTTATCACATTATTCAAGCTCTCTGTTTCTTTATTGAGCCTATGCCCAGATGTTCTATCCATTGCTGAGAGTAGAGTATTGAAGTCTCCAACTATTATTGTAGAGATATCTATTTCTCCCTTCAGTTTTGCCAGTGTTTGCCTCAAGTAATTAGAGGCATCCTGGTTTGGTGGATAAAAGTTTATGATTTTTATTTCTTCCTGGTGAATTGCCCCTTTTATTAATACATAATAGTCTTCCTTGCCTCTAATAACATTTTTTTTCTTTTAAAGTGTATTTCATGCAATATAAGTATAGCTACTCCAGCTTTATGTTTGTTTGTTTGTTTACTGCATGTGTGGCATATCTTTATCCAGCATTTCACTTTCAATCTATTAGTATCCTTGAGTCTAAGGTGAGTCTCTTTTAGATAGCATATAGATGGCTCATATTTTCTTATCCATTCTGCCAATCAGTGTCTTTTGATTGGAGAGTTTAATCCAATAATGCTCAATGTTATTACTGTAAAGGCAGTTCTAACTTCACTCATTTTGATCTTTGAGTTT
Source organism: Tolypeutes matacus (assembly GCA_026826555.1). Classification (NCBI taxonomy): domain Eukaryota; kingdom Metazoa; phylum Chordata; class Mammalia; order Cingulata; family Chlamyphoridae; genus Tolypeutes; species Tolypeutes matacus. The sequence continues at coordinate 9,931,474 of JAKSZT010054226.1, forward strand.
TATCTGTCATATTTTATTTATACCACTCTTTTACACTTTTTTACGGATATAATCTTCATTTCTAGACTCTTTCAAGCCTCTCTCCCCTGTCTTTTCTTTTCAGGCTGTAGAACACCCATAGTATTTCCTGCTAAACCAGTCTCTTGGTTACAAACTCTCTCAGTTTCTTTTTTTCTGTGAATACTCTAAACGTGCCCTCATTTTTGAAAGACAATCGTTCTAGATATAAGATTCTTATCTGGAAGTTTTTCTTTTGCAGTATCTTAAATATATCACACCACTGCCTTCTTGCCTCCATGGTTTCTAATGAGGAATCAGCACTTAAACTTGTTGGTTTTCCCTAGTATGTGATGCATAGCTTTTCTCTTGCTGCTCTCAGAATTCTTTGTCTTTGGTATTTGACATTCTGATTAGTATGTGTCTCAGAGATTTATTAAGATTTATTTGGAAGGTAGTAAGTTGTGCTTCTTGGACTTGGATATCTATGTCCTTCAGTAAGTGTGAGAAATTTTCTACCATTATTTCTTCAAATTTTCCTTCTGCCCCTTTCCCTTCTCTTCTCCTTCTGGGACACTCATGGCACATAAATGTTTGCACATCTCTTGCTGTCATTTATTTCCCTGAGACCCTGTTCAATTTTTCCCACTTATTTTCTTTATCTGTTCTTTTGTATGTTTGCTTTCAGAGGCCATGTCTTCAAGCTCCCTGATCCTTTCTTCTGCCTCCTCAAATTTGCTGTATATACCTTCAGTGTATTTTTTGTTCTATTTATTGTGCCTTTCATTCCTATAAGATCAGCTATTTTTCTATGTATCCTCTCAAATTCTTCTCTGTGCTCACCAAGTGTCTTCTTTTTTTTTTTTTTTTTTTTTTTTTCTTCTTTTATTTTATTTTATTTTTTTTTTAAGGATTTATTTATTTATTTACTTTTATCCATTTTTACACCCCTTCCCCCCCCCCCCGTTTTTGCTGTTTCTGTGTCCAATCGCTGGGCAACTCTGTGTCCATTTTCTGCCCTCTCTTCTCATCCTTCTCCTCCTGTCTTCACTGGGATTCAATCCTTGGAATCTCTGATGTAGGAGAGAGGCATCCTGCCCGCGCCACCTTAGTTGCTGGTTTTTCGGTGCGTCTCATCTTGCCTCTCCCTTGTGTCACTCTCCTATTATGTCATCATCTTGCTGTGTGGCTCGCAGGAACTGGTGGTGCACCCGCGCACCGGGCCTGGCGGCCCACGCACCTTCTATATATTTTTAAAATTTTTACCAGGAGGTCCCGGGGATTGAACCCAGGTCCCTCCATATGGGAGATGGACGCCAACCAGATATAGTCCCCTGCTATATCTCTTAAGGTTGACCAGAGATACCTAGAGTTACAGTCTTTTCCCATACAGGATGGTCATATAATAAATCAGGCTTAGTTTATCACCAGCATTCTAAAAACCAGACCTAGGGAGGAAAACGAGGTCTGGGGACACATGCATGGTTTCTAATATAGCGAATGTTTAGCCCACCCTGATTATCACAACCAAGTGTCTTCTTAATATCCTTAATCTCTTTAGCAATCTCATTGAATTTATTAATATTTGTTTGAATGTCTATGATTAGTTATCTCAATTCCTTTATGTCATCTGGAGGTTTACCTTTTTCCTTTAACTGGGCCATATCTTCCTGTTTCTTGGTATGGATTGTCATTTTTTGTTGGTGTCTTGGTATCTGGCTTATTAGATATATTGATTCTGGGAACCGTTTCTCTCTTTAGTTTAGGGCTTTCTTGCCCTTTCTCCTTTGCCATTTGTGTAGTAGAAGCTGAGGATGTAGTTGGTTCTGTAAGCTCTGGAGGCTGAAGCTGCCTGCATTGCCTCAGGAACCAATTAGTTTCTCCCAACTTCCTCCTCTGCCTGGAGTAGAGGCAGAACCACAGCCATATGCAATAATCCAAGCTGTGCAGGCCAAGACCATCTGTAGTTGTCTGGAGAGACTGATGAAGCTTCACTCTTCTTCCTCCCCTGCCTGGGCAGAGATGGAGCTACTGTTGTGGGCAGAAAACTAAGCCATGTGGATCAAAACTGACCACAGTGGATCAGGTAGACTAAGGTAGCCTCAGCCCCCTCCTCCTTTTCCAGGGATGAGGATAGACCTCCAAAGTTGTGTTTGGCCCACAACCAACCTAATCCATGTGGGCCAAAAGCACCTGCAGTTGCCCCGAGAGGTTGAGAGAGTACTATACCTTCTTCCCTTTAAGGAGTGAGGATGGAACCACAGGCGCTCAACAGACTAGTCCACAAGGGCCATAAGCACCTGCAGTTGCCCAGAGAGGCTGAGGAAACAGCTCCTCTCTTATCCTATTGGTGGGGGGCATGGATGGAGCTACAGGTGTCCAAGTATCCAGACTGTGTGGGCTGAAAATGCCTACAGTTGACCAAAGAAGCTGAAGAAACACCAGACCCCTCCTATCCTACAGGGAGGGGGGCAGGGATGGAATCAAAGGTGCTCAACAAACCAATCCATGTGGCCCAGAAGAACTTTTTTTGTCCAGAGAGGTCCAGGAAACACAGCTCCCCTCCTATCCTACTGGAAGGCAGGGATGGAACCCCAGGGATACAACTATCCAGTCTGTGCCAGCCAAAAATGCCTGCAGTTGACCAGAGAGACTGGTGCAGTTCCCCCCAGCTTCCTCCCTGCCAGAGGTGGGGCTGAGGTCTAGGCTAGGACTGCAGTCCTATCTCAGTGAAAAAAAGCCGGTCCCTACCAGCACTGTGATTTTCAATCAGTCCTGCTCCCCCCCACACGGGGGGTGGAGTTAAAACCAACCTCTTTCCAACTTAGACAGGTCCAAACTTTAGCTGTTCTTAGGGTTATCCTTTAGTCAGCCAAATTTACTAATCAGTAGCTGCAGTCAGTGCCCAACGGTCTCTTCCTCCCCCGTTTTTGGGAAATAGACCTTCCAACTCCAGCCAGGGAATAGCTCCCGAGGAGGCTTGTGGTGCCCAGTGGAGGATGGGCATCCTCAGTGATGTGGAGTGCTCTACTCATGAATCTTCACTGCAGATGGGCAGTCTCCTCCTTCCACTCTTTTAAGGATGTTGCAGGATACTTTTCTGGTCTCCTGGGCCTTCAAACAGGTGCTTTAGATAGCTCTGGGTGATTACTAACTGCCCTGTAAGACGAGCTGACTCTTGGAGCTCCTTACTCTGCTGCCATCTTGCCCTTCCCCCTGGAGTTTCTTTCATGTTAGTTTTTAAAGCAGTCCTCTGAGAGTATCCAAATTCATGTGTTTTTTTCATATAAATACAAATATTAGAACAACCAAGTACTTAGCAGCCATTACCCTTTAGAATGACACACAAAGAGAAAAGTGTGCTTAAGTACAAATTCTAAGGCTCTCCTTACCAATCCTGTAGGAGTACTTTTTGTCTAAGGTATTGTTTGTTATTATCCAAGATATGAGCGAGCCAAATGAGAGGCCTCCCTGCTGACCTTTCTTCCCAACAATTTAAATTTAAATTTCCATGTCACAGGATAGTGGGAATTGTCATCTTTGTGAGAAATTCAACTTCAAAAGTTCCAAGAAGCCAATGCAGCAGAAACCCAACCTAGAGAATTATGATAACAATTAGGGTAAAACTATTACCTACAGGTCACCTTCTGTTAAATCCCACATTAACCAAAATTCCAAAATATTTTATGTAATTGTAATTGATGTTCAGATTCATAAATTCCTTCAGTTATTATTTATTGAATTCTAACTGGCCTCATAACATTCGGTTTGATACTTTAGATTCTAAAGTTTATAATATAGACATATGGAATATAGATAAATAAATATGCAACAAATAAATAAACACTTGAGGTGCTTATAACTTAATAAGAGAATGAATATGGATAAATAAATGCCTGCAATATGAGGTTTAAATAAAATAGAAATGAATTCCATAAAAGAATATGGAATTGTTTGGCACCATATCCTATTTGGAAAGAGACAGAAGGGCAAGTATAGAAGCAGAGGAGGTTTGGTGTTATAGGAGTTCAGAGAAGGGAGGTAATACCTCCCAATGGTAAAGTCTTCAGAGATTTCATGAAAGAAATAGTCATTTAATTTTTCCTTGAACTGCAGATAAGAACATGGATCAGTTATGGAAGAAGAGACTTCCAGCAAAAGGAAATAACCTCAACTATACTATACAAGTCTTGTAAGCAGCCAGTCTATCTCTTCCCTTTCTTGTCTGTAATTTTCCAGAGAAATGTACACTTACTGAATCCCCTTACTTCCCTCCCCAGCCCTCAATAATCTGGCTTCTGCTCCTACTGTCAATTGAATATAGTCTCAGAAAATGTCACTTAGGAGCTCTCAAATGTCAAATGGAACTGGTGTGTTAACATCCTAATCTCATTGGTTCTCTGCTACATTTGATATAATTAATCACTCCTTCCTTCGTGAGGCTTCCATGACACCATATTCTCCCGCTCTCTTTGTACCTTGGATGGTTCCTTCTCTGGCCCCGTCATGGGCTCGTTTTCTCCCATCTGCTCCGTAAAGGCTGCCATTTCACAGGGTTCTGTCCTCCTCCCACTGTTTTTCTCACTCCACATGCTCCCTAGGAACCACAGCCTTTCTCATGATTTCAATCACCATCTATACACCAAGGACTCTTAAATCCATATTTCTAGTCCTGGTTTCATCCCCAGAGCTACAGGCTCAGTTATCAGAGCTCCAAAGGCAACCATCACTCAACAAGTTTAAAACTGGAATCGAATCTTTAGCTTTTCCCCTAAAAAGTCACTTCCTCTTGTATTTTCTGTCTTGGTTGGAGTTTGCTGATTTTACTATTATTTATTTCTCAAATCTGTCCTCTCCTTCCTATCAAGATCCTAGCCCAGTACATTTATCAGCCTTGCCTAGGCTGCTTTAACAACCAACCCAACTCCAGTCTTGTCCCCACAAACCTACTTCTAAACATCTGCCAGAAAGAGCTAGCATGTCTTATCCTGCCTCTCTTTCTTTATCTCTCTCTCATACACACATGCACACACACATGCACACACACCTTAATGACCTTTACCAGCAACTTGTTTCTTTAGAGTAATATCCAAGTTCTTCAACATGAAAAATGAGGCCCTTTACCTTCTTCCCATTGTGGAATAGAGGAGAAGTTCTAAAATAGCCATTTGCCAGCCAACTAGGGACACATAAAAGATTTCTGGGCAGCATCAATGGTCCAAATGAATTGAGAGAACATGATTTTTTAGAGGTATTTGACTTACAAATATCTTCAGCACTAGACAGAAAGACAATAATAGAAGCAGAAGAGGTACACAGAAGGATTGACCTGGACTGGTAAGGTTGAATAACAGAAGAGATTATGGTACTGTCAAGAGAGGCACTAGAATTTAAAGGCATAGTCCATGGGGTCCAGACTTGATAGAGAAGGGAGAAGAGAAAGGAGAAGACAAATGAGAAGTAAATGACTGCAGTTTCAATGAGACTTACAAGTAATGGAGTTAAGATTGCAACATGGGGAAACTACAAGCAGGAAGTAGAATATATAAAGGTAACTATTGGAGATGGGGCTGTTCTAAGTAAATGCATGATTCTGGTCTTTGATAGTTTGAATGCATGGCTGATGGGAGGTAAAGATGGAGGACACTGGAGCAAAGAAGTTAAGAATCTCTGAAGCTACTTAGTATGGTAGAGAATTTACACTGGATTACAAATGTCTCTTTTTATGTCTGTCCCTCTTACTAGATGAAGAGCTACCAGAGACCAATGACTATGTGCAATTCAAGTTTATATCCTCCAGAGTAAGATCTAGCACAGTGCCTGAGATAGAGTACATGCTCAGCAAAATATTTATTAAATGACAAAAGCTTGGAATTGAGAAATTCTATCATGTGTGCAAGCTGCAACATCATTTGAGTGGCTCAGATGCGTGAAGATAAATAGCAAGAAATACCACTGGGACCAGTTAATGGATGCTCTGGAATAGCATGCCAAAGAAATTGGGCTTTATTTGTAGTCAATTTGAAGTCTCTGAAGGTTTGGGGGTTCACAATTCCCAGCTATTGATTAACAATTGATTAATATTTATGATTTTAAAGCAGAGAACAATGCTAAGTATGTCTGAATCATCAAAGAAGGATTATGCTGTGCTTACCAGAGTGGTTCTAACCTGATAGAGATGCTGTTTTCTACTGCTGTTCTTTGGAATTGATCATCTTTCTTCTCCATTCAGTCGGTGAATCATCAAATGTTTACTGAGTACCTTCTATGTACCAAAATCTAGACTAAGCACTTTCACAATGATACTTTACTCCACTCGATAGACTAATTTGGTAAATCAGATGATCAGGTTTCCAAACTATGTTGGACAATGAATGTAATATTTACATATCATAAGGTCTCTTATACTCAAAGTTCTCAAAGTTACATATAGGATTATGTGGAATATAGTTTGTTTATTTTTTTTTAAAGAATTTGCTTCTATTCAAAAGCATGCAATATGTGTGGGAATAGAAATTAACTTCTATAAATGGAAAAAGTGAGGCTCATAAAGATTTAGTAATGTATCAAAGGCCAAAAAGAAAGAGGAAATGCAACCCAAAACTGGCATTCTTCTGCAGCTCATTCGCGGCCTTCTGCTGGCTCCGTGATTTAGATGTAAACTTTACCAACTCTGAAATGTGATCTCCACACAACAGACAAGTGGAAAATTGGCCATTCAGCGAAACACAGTGAAAGGGAAGCAGGCTGCTGGGTGAGTTTCATCATTTATTACCACGCTGGTCCTAAATTTTCACACCTAATTAATCAAGCTTGCTCTGTAATCACTTTTTCTGCGTGTGGTGTTGGTGGATTTTATAGCTGCAGTTTTAATGAGTGGCTGTTTCTTTTGACATTTGGAAATCTAATCTGGAAAAATGATTCAATGACTTGTAAAGACTTTTCATTTTATATATTTAGACATGTAGCTTTCCAGGGTTCTTGGAGCAAACAAGGGGCAGCCACACTTTCCGTGGAGCTGCTGTTCGTGCCAGTGCATGGCAGTCCAATTCCTATGGAGCTACTCAACAGATGTGGCTGGCTGCCCAGGGAACAAATGAGAATTAATATATAGCGATTGAAAATACCTAGGGAATAAATGAGAATTTGAGACTTGTCTTGTGAAAAGAAGATATTTTAAGACCTAAGATCTCTCAAGAAATACTGAAACTTTGAGAGACCATCCCATCCTAGGAAACAGAGTTATCAGGGAGGAGAGAGAAAATGTATTCACTGCAGATAGGAAACAACCACTGAATTATAGAAATATGTCAGCTACTGAGAGAGAAATAGCATGAGAAGCAATATTTCCACTTACAAGAAACATTAACTAATATTCTATAGCCTATGTAATCTTTGTAATTACTTCTCTAAAATTGGGGTGTTTTGCTGAGAAAAAGAGATCCTAGAGAAATACACATGTCAAAATACATTATTCCTGGGTGCATGGCACATATGGATGAAGCTAAATTGGCCTTCTTATTCCCATCAAAAACCCCACAGGAGTGATAGGACTAAAGACTGGCAGTCATTGTTCCATCAAGCTGTTCATTCCCATGGATATGTGATTCTCAAGCTGGAGAAAGCAATCTGGAAATGGGGCAAATGCCTGTGAAATTTGCAGTCACTCTACCCCAATATACAGAATGGATTTAATAAACAATTGTTCCTTTCAAATACCATGGCATTCATAAGCTGCTCTTATCATTTGGATCTTTCCAGTGAATATGCTGATTTAATATCTCCTGGATCATACCCTTTTCCCTCTCCCACCCTGAACTATTTGCCTGTCAAATTAATTGGTAACTATTTACATAGTTCACCTATTTCTGCTTTCTTCCTTTGGGTCTTACTCAGTTCATCAACGAATGAAAAATTCTCAACTACAAAACCAAACAATCAATTTTGGTTGCTAGGAGGGAAGACATCAGTCTAGAAAAACTGCAGCTGAAGGGTCAGAATTTGCTAATACCATTTCAGACTCAGAGCTCATAAGTATTCTGAGGTGCAAGAAAACTTTGCAAATCATCTGAAAACAAACTAAACCAAAGAACTGGCTCCGTGGTGGATGGTATTTCAGAATGGCACCACAAAAAGCAAGGTTAGAAATAATACACATAATATGCCATGCTGTGCTTTAAAAAGCATACACATATATCCATAGTACATGCATACATTGTCTCTGGAAGGGAACATGGGAAATTATTAACAGCCTTGCCCTCATGGAGAGGAATAAGATGCTGATAAACAGGGAAAAGAAGGAGATTTACTTGGCACTGTATATGTCTTTGGTCTCTTTAGAATTTTGTTCCATGCACACATATTACTTATTAAAAATAAAAGCACATTTTTAAATGGAAGTTTTTATACCAATCGCAAAAGCCTCTAGTTCTCAGTCCCAGCCTGAGAAATGCATTCCTTTGCCTGCAATGCCCATCATCCCATTTTCATCCTTCACACTGTTTACATTTGGGACTGTCCCCATTTCTCTCCTTGGGAATCATCCAGTCCACTGCATTCACATTTTAAACTAAGAATTGGCTCAGAGTAATACAAGTGACCTTTCCAGGGTTTCCCAGCTTGCTAAAGACACAGCTAGAATCAAAATCTTTTTATAAGAAACCACAGCATGTATTCCTAACTTTCCTTACCCAAAAGGATGTGGTTACAAAGTGCTGGTCTGAAGACCCTCTTTCCAGTTAAGTTTTTCAAATCCACTAGAAATGTATGGCTTCCTTCTTTTCTCCAACCCCACTACCTCCGCCACTACTACCACTTTGCTTCCTTATTTGCTCTACCATTCCCAAGAACTCCCTTCCCAATACAATTAAGTAATCTAGAATTAAACATTTTGCTGTTTTGGGGCTCCCAATCCCAATCTGTTCCAGGAGGAATTAGTTTCCAATCAGGGGCTTTAGAACTGCACCGCGGAGCACCCAGAGCAGCTGATTCATGATGCCGGTTGTGGCAGCTGCTGTTTCTGCAGGGATTTCTGAGTTTCCCTTAACAGCTCATGATTTTAATAAACTAACCTCATTGTAACCAAACCATGAAATTGCAAATATAAACTTTGTCAACAAACAGAGACCTAGAGGAGGCTAATGCAGCTTTGCCTCATCTACAGCCTCTCAATCACCACCTAATCCCAGACACAGAAGAACAAGCTGTTCAGTCCAGAAGGTACCTGGTCCTCGCTTCTAGAATCCAGATGTGGAAGGGGAGGGTCCTGGCCTGTCAACAGCTCCATCCACTTGATCCAAATGAGGCCCAGGTTCCTGGACTAAAACAGGCTGGGGAAAATAATGACCAGTGCAGAATCTGGTCAGGCCTTTGTCTTCTCTAGTCTAGGTGCTCCCTCCATTCTGATCATATCCCTCTCCAGATTTGAAAATCCTAGCCACAGTTGGCTACATTCAAGATAAATCCCAGCTCCTTTACTTGGCATTTTCAGTTTTCTGGTATCAGGATGTTGCCTATCTAATCAGTTTCATTAACCAAAAATCCCTGCTCCCATCAGCCATAATGAGCTTCAAGCCTTTCCCACCTGCCCTCTCAACACCACATACAAGCCTAGTGCCATCAAGCCCCATCATCCCACAACCACTTATTTAACTTATTCCAATTCATCTTTTAATATTTAAATCAAATAGTATCTCCTCTGTGAAATACTTTATGATTTTGATGCCCATCTTTTGAGCTTGCTAACTTACATTGACATTATTTGCTTTGTGTCTGCTTCTCCCTAGACTCTGCATTCTTTGATGGCATGGCTTTACACAAGCTAGGATTCCAAGAACCCAACACAGTACCTGCTAAGTAGCTGGCATTAAGTAAAGATTTCCAAAAATAGAGTGTAATAGTTAATAGCTTTGGAGCCAGACCACGTTCTGTAGCTAAGTTGCTTTGGACAAGTTCCTTGATAACTGAGCCTCAATTGCCTCAGCTCTAAAGAGGGGACAGTAATACCTATTTCACAGGGTTGTAAAGATAAATGAGTTAGCATAGGTAGCATGTATACCAGATAGACAGTACTAGGTAATTGATAACTTAATAATATTATCCTGGCTCAACTACATGATGACCAGGAAATCTTGGTTAAGTTTCTTATCCTCTCAGTTTTCTCACCCCTAATATAAGGATAAGAATAGCATGCAACAAATAAGATTATTGTGTGAATTAAATGCCATCATCCTTGAATGCACCTAGCAGAACACGTGGCAAAAAAGAAGAGTGTACAGTTAATATGTCAAAGCTCTCTGAAAGGGTCCGAGAGCCTCTGTGCCGAGCCCTTGTTGGTTGGACTTGATCCATGGCTTACAAGGAAAGAGGCAGGAACAAGAGCCAAACTGGAAAGGGGACTTCTTTCAGGCTGTCATATCAGCTGTGAGAAGCATTTGCTACTCGTACTACCCCCCACCTCTTCTCTTTCCCAAGCAAGTCAGAGCTGTTTAAATTCAGATCAAATGACAAGTTGCTTGCAAAGGGGAAGGAATAATGCAGCTGACAGGCATCACCCAGAAAGTTAGCTAGTGAACAAAGAGGACCCCGGGCCACAAATGTTCCCAGTCAGACATGGCTGTGCCATAGGTCCATGCACCACGTCCTCCCTGGGGGGAAAGTGGGAAGAGCTCCTTATTAAGCTAACGGACCACTCATTCATTTCCAGGTGCAGAGCTTCCTCATTTGCATTACCTGGAGGGTCGTGGAAATGAAGGGTGGCAGGCTCTTGAGACAGAGCCTGCCGTGACAGCTGCCAGCTGGTGGGAGAGCAGGTGGGTTGGCAGAAGATTCCTGAGAGATGGAGAGGCTGGCGGTGAAGATTTTCCTGACATGATGCAAAGGATGATGCGACAGGGGCATGAAACACACTAACAGCTTTCATGGCAGGAATGAAAGCTGTCCATGCTGCAGCCCCCAAAATAACCTAACCTTGAGGAGCTACATATTTGGGACAATATCCTTTTAGAGGAGCCTGAGCAAATACAATTGGCTTATGTCAGGAATCTTTCTAAGGAGATGCTTTCCTCTTATTGGAACCCCAATAAACACCTTCCTTTCATTCATCATACCCCTGCTTTCTGGAGATTTTCAAGAATGTAATATAATTCTAGCTTTTTCATATATTATTATATTGTGAGCATTTGCCTTGTCACAAATATTTTCCAAGACATTTTAGTAACAGAGTATCATTTCATTTAATGAATGTGTTATGAATGACAACTTACATCTTATTGGACTTTTTTCCATTTTTTCACTATATGTATTTTGCGATGTGATAAACATACTGGTTCATAACTTTTATGCACAGATTATTTTCCTAGGATACATTCTTGGATGTAGAATAAAAAGTAGAGGACTTTTGAGCATTTCTTATTTCCTTCTTTGGTTCACAAACTTCAGTGAGCCATAGCTCCTTACCATTGCAAACTGAACATTAGCACTCAGAAACTCCCGGTTTTACTTGCATCTTGCTCCAGCTTTGAACAACTTACTTAACTTCTATGCTGCTTCATTTCCTCCTCTGTAAAATGGAAACATTAATACTTAACTTACTGAGTTTTGAGAAAATCAAACCAATTTTTTATTGTAGCTACCACTACAAAAGAGGAAGAGAAAAAAACTGACAAAATTTAGTACCTATTCCTGACTTAAAAAACAATCTTTTAGAAAATTAGGAACAAAAGGAAGCTTCCTTAACCTTAACTCAATAAAAGATATTTGCCAGAAAACTAAAGCAATGCAATACAAACTGGCGATACATCAGAAGACTTTTCATTAAAGTAAAGAAACCCTGAAACAACAGCACTGAATTAGGTGTTTGAATGTGGGTAAAAATAGAAATTTTAGGTTGGATATGAGTTACTAGAATACTTTTATTTTAAAATCCATTAAACTACACAACACAGTGAACCTTAAGTTAAACCGTGGACTACAGTAACAGTACAATTACAAAAATGTGGCTCCCTCAATTGTGACAAATGTACAACACCAATGCAATGTGTTAACAATAAAGTGGTACATGGGAACCCTAAAATTTATCCATGATTGCTCTAAAAATCCACAAATTCTTTAGTAAAAAAAAAAAAAAAAAAAAGTTACTTCAGTTCTCTCTTCACCATTAGACCATCCATGAATATGATAATTATCTCTTGTGTATTTTTGTCCAAGTAATGGTAATATTATTAAACAGGACAAATCAAAGTAGTTTAAATGGTAACTTATTAGACACAGTTATTAATCATATTTTGTTTTTATATTTCTCTAAGCTTTTGAATTTTTGTAGAAAATTATGTTACCTTTTATATCAAAACAGTAAATTCTAATGTGAAACTTTCTGGATCTAGTCACTTTGCAATATCTTTTTGGAAAAGGGAGCAGATTCTTACTTGATCCCACATAATCTATCATATCAGCTCTCTTCTACCTCACTATTTTTAAGCATGTTCCTATTAACAACATGAACTCTTTGATAAAAAGTAATTTTAATTTGAACTTTTTGCAGTTCTGAATAAATATTTTAATTCAAAAATAAAGAAGCCCACTATCAACATTGCTTAACTACCTTGTAATGAAGGTACTAGATAGGGCAATAAGAAAACAATGATCTAAAAATACTGGAGAGAAAACTGTCATTATTTGTTAAAGATATACTTGTCTACCTAAAAAAGCTGAAAGAATAAATATTAAAATTAATGTAATTAACAGCAGTTCACCAATATCAGCATCAAAAGCATATGCATACCCAGTAATGTTAAATTAGAAAATTATAATACAAATAATATTAATAATTGGAGAAATTCCATGAATAAACCTAACATGAAATGTGTCAGACCTACAGGAATAAAGCTCAAATGCTTACTGAAGGAAAAAGAGTCCTGGATAAGAAGTGCAGAGGCATGACATGTTCTTGCCTTAGAAAAAAAATTCAATTATAAGTATCCCTCCCCCCAAATTAGTTCACAAACTAGATAAATTCAGCCACCCCAAAATCCCTTTGGAATATTTTATGAATCTCAATGATATGATTAAAAATTAATCTGGGTAATAAAAAGTGCAAAAACATCTGATAAGATGTTGATAAGGAAGAACATTAAGTGGAGATTTGCTTGACAGACCATACAAATATATTATAAAGCTAAAGTAATTTAAATAGTATGAAAATGTCACTAAAGTATTCAAATAAATCAGTGGAACAGAACTAAGTATCCTAAATCAGACCCACATCCATGCAGTAATTTAGTATATGATAAAGATTGTATTTCAAGTTAATGAGAAAAGCTTAGATTCTTTAATAGTGTTTGAACCATTGACAGTCAATGAGGAGGTATTTAAGTTACATCTCTAATTGAAAATATACAGAAAAAAATTCAATCGATTAAAGAGCTAAACCTAGAAATCAAATCATATGAATGTTAGGAATGATTCTAGTATAATGTTTGTAATCATGGAATAAGAAAAGTACCCATGTGTTTGGAACCCAGATATAGAGTTAAATTAGTCAAACTCTCCAGTTAATGGACTACTATCATCATGGATCTGTCCAGGTTTCTTCTTATATGCTCTTTTCTTCCCCTTCATTCCTAATCACCACTCCGATTTCCTACTCTTACTCAAGGAACCCAATCTAATGTCCATAATACCCATTACAGGTAATCTAACTATTCCCAGAAATGAGCATTTAGATTGGCCTTAACTCTCTGCTACTACAAAGATGGCTGCAAAAAACACTCTAAAACTTGCACTTTTACAGATTCATGCATGAGTTTCCCTGGGGTACATACCAAAGGGTAGCAGCACCAAGTCCATGACAATTACCAAATTCACTGCAGCAGACATTCCTGCTACCAATGCGTGAGCTTTCATTTACTTACATCTTCAACAACATTAAATATTATATAACTTTTAAATTTTTGCTAAATTAATAGGCACAAAATTGTAGTTCATTGTTTTAATTTGCATTTCTCTAATTACGAGTAACATTGAGCATCTCCATAAACAGTAGTTCCACATCAGGAAAGGGAAATAAAGAGGACCTCAGGCTGTTGTCCCCCTAAACCCGAATCAACTCTGAAAATGGGGGTGTGGCTTAGCAAGAATCTTGCCATCATCACGACCTGGGTCACAGAGCTCTGGGTCAAGTAGAGTTAATAATAGTTCATAAAATAAATAGTTCCTAATCTCTTCCCAAAAAAACTGACTTCCTTTGCAGCAGCACATGGAGAATTTGAAACCTAAGTAGTTCAAACACTCAAGAATAGTGTAGGTTGTGATGAAAGGCATTTGGGAGATTTATGGATTTAATGATGTGGCCTAAACTGTAAGCTTCCTAGTTCGCTGGAGAGAGTCAGGGACTAAGGCATCTGGGAGGAAACTTCCTGGTTCATAACAGACATAACACACAGGTCTCAGAAACTGTTTCTTCAAAGGAGCCACAATTTCATTGGATTAGATTGTAGAACAATTTAGGCTCCAGGGAATTACTGAAAACACTAAAACAATTTAGTCAGCAGTGAGTGGAATTTAAGACCTTGGTGTGGTCAAACACAGAGAGATAGACTTATCAATAGCACACTCATACCAGGGTGATTGCAAAGCATTCTCAAAGCTACACCTCCCTTAGGAGCAACTAAAGTGGCTTAACACTGGGAAAGAAGGGACATGCTGGGGAATAGACTTCATTAAAATAACCTGGCCAGTCACTAAAAGATAACAAGAAAATAACAATAACAAGTCCCTCAGAGGGGGTCAGCACCCAGAGTTGCTACAATGTATTATCTAAAATGTCCAGTTTTCAACAAAAAATTTACAAGGCATGCAAAGAAACAAGAAAGTATGACCCATACTCTGAGATAAAAAGCAGGCAACAAAGACCAGATGTTGAGTTTAACAGAAAAACACTTCAAGATGGCCATTAGAAAGATGTTCCCTGAACTAAAGGAAGACATGATTACGGAAGCAAAAGACAGTATAATGTCACATTAAAGATATAATATCAATAAAGAGGTAGAAATTATTTTAAAAAGAACAAAAGCTAATTCAGGAGTTCAAAATACAACAACTCTAATAAATTATTCACTAAAGAGGCTCAACAGTAGATCTGAACTGGCAGAAGAAAGAACTAGCAAACTTGAAGACTGATTAATAGAGATTATGCAAGGCAAAAAAAAGAAAGAATAAAGAAAAAAAACATTGCCTCAAAGAAATGTGAGTCACCACCAATAGCAACTGCATATGTGTAATGAGAAAACCAGAAAGAGGTGATAGAGGAGAAGAAAATTATTCAAAGAAATATAGCAAGGAATTGTGGGAAGATGGCATCAGATTAGGCAGGCCAGGCTCAACTCTCTCACAAAAACAATGAAGAAAGAATCAAAAGCTGTCTGAGGGACCTGTTTTGGGGGTCAGCAGACAAGGATAGTGCTTCACAACTCCCAGGAGAGTGAGGGACAGAGAGAGACAAAGAACCCAAATAACAAACGTGAGTTACCAAACCCCTGCAGTCACCAGGAAGGGCTTTCCCACCTCCATGATATTAAGCTAGGGTAAAACCCTTAGCTCATTGCAGCTGACTGAGAGGGGAACAGACATCTTCCTCCTTGTCAGCTGTTAAAAGGGAAAGGGGAAGGGGAGTTGGGGGGCTTTTAGTCAGTGAATTCAGCCAGCAAAGCCTGCTTTGAATCTCATCTTTGGCCAGACCAAAACACAGGAAAATGTAGATTGAAACATCACTGTGGAAAGGTGCACCAATAAATGCCATTTGCTGGCCAGTCTGGAAATTGCATGAACAAAAACTGCTTTTGGTCCTCTCTGTACACTAACTCCTGGGAGAAAATCTGCACCCCATTAGTGAGTTCCTGGCCCAATATTGACAACTTAAGCTGAGAAATTTTAAATAATTAGAATAAGTTGAACCAAATATAAAAGGAGAGCTGTGGGGGAAAAAAGAACAATAAGCAAAAGAGAGAAATTACCATCAGATTAAGTTCACCAACATATTCAGATGCCTAGACATCAGCAAAAAGTACAGGACATATTAGGAAACAGGAAGAGATGGCCCAACCAAAGGAACAAACCAAATATCTTGAAGAGATACAGGATTTAAGACAATTAATCAATCATAATCACACAACTCTCCTAAATCAATTTAAAGAATTGAAAGAAAATGTAACAAAAGAGATAAAAGATATTAAGAAGGTATTGGGCAAGCAAAAGAATAATTTGAAAGCTTACAAAGAAAAATAACCAAACTTATGGGAATGAAAGACACGATGGATGAGATCAAATATACATTAGAGACACATATGTGCAGATTTGAATTGCTTGAAGACAGAATTAGTGATTTTGAAGACAGAACATCTGAACTGGAAAAGATAGGAGAAAAGAAAGATAAGAGAATAGGAAAAATTAGAACAGGATCTCAGGGAATTGAATGACAATGTGAAACTCACATACACATTATAGGTGTCCCAGAAGGAGAAGAGAATGGGAAAAGGACAGAAAGAATATTTGAGGAAATAATGACTGAAAACTTCCCAACCCTTAGGAAAGACATAAATATCAATATCCAAGGACAATGCACCCCAAACAGAATAATTCCAAATAGACTTATGCCAAAACATCTACTATTCAGAATAACAAATATCAGAGATAAAGAGAGGATTCAGAAAGCAGCAAGAGAAAAGCAAAGCATCACATACAAGGGAACCTCAATAAGATTAAATGCCAACCTCTCATCAGAAACCATAAAGGAGAGAAGAAGGTGGTATGATGTATTTAAGGTACTGAAAGAGAAAAACTGCCAGCCAAGAATTCTGTATCTGGAAAAGGTGTCTTTCAAAAATGAGTGTGAGTTCAAAGTCTTCACAGACAAACAAAAACTGATGGAATATGTTACCAAAAAAAAATAATAATAATTACAAGAAATATTAAAGGGAGTGCTGCAACCTGAAAGGAAAAAACAAGGCTAAGAGATTTGGAGAAAAGTATACAAATGAAAATTATTAGGAAAGGTAAATTAAAAGGTAAAAAGACCAACTATAGTATGATATGTCAACAAAAAACCAAAGGATAAAATAGATGAAATAAGTCATGCCTTTGCAGTAATAACATTGAGTGTTAATGGCTTGAACACCCCAATCAAAAGGCATAGACTAATAGAATGGAAAATATATATGAGCCACAAGAGACCCACCTCAAACGTGAGGATACAACCAGGTTAAAAGTGAAAGGTTGGAAAAAGATATTGCATGCATATAGTAACCAAAAAAGAGATGGCATAGCAATACTAATATAGGATAAAACAGACTTTAAACTCAAAATTGTGTTAATGGATGAAGAAGGTTATTATATATTAATAAAAGGGGCAATTCAACAAGAAGAAATAACTATTATAAATATTTTTGCACCTTACCTCAGTGCCCCAAGATCCAAGAAGCACACACAGGAAAAGCTGAAGGGAGAAATAGATATCTCTACAATAATAGTTGGAGAGTTCAATACACCACTCTCCATATTGGATAGAACATCTGGACAGTGGATAAATAAAGAAACAGAGAACTTGAACTAACAGACATCTATAGAGCATTGCACCTCAAAACAGCAGGACATACATTCTTTTCAAGTGCTCATGGATCCTTCTCCAAGATAGACCATACGTTGGGTCACAAGACAAGTCTTAATAAATTTAAAAAGATTGAAATTATACAAAACAGTTTCTCTGATCATAACAGAATGGAGCTGGAAATCAATAATGGATGGAGAAAGGGAAAATCATAAATATATGAAGATTAAACAACACACTCTTAAATAATCAGTGGGTCAAAGAAGAAAATGCAAGAGAATTCAGCAAATACCCTGAGATGAATGAAAATGAGAAAACAACAATCTAAACATAGGAGCAACTACAAAGGCAGTGCTGAGAAGGAAATTTATAGCCCTCAATGCTTACATTAAAAAAGAAGAAAGAGCTAGATCCAACTGCACACCTAGAGGAACTAGAAAAAGAACAGCAAACTCATCCTCAACCAAGCTGAAGGAAAGAAATAGTAAAGATCAGAACAGAAATAGATGAAATTGAGAACAAAAAGCAATAGAGAGAATCAACAAAACCAAAAGTTGGTTCTTTGAGAAGTTCATCAAAATTGACAAACCCTTAGCTAGACTGACAAAGAAAAAAGAGAGATGATGCAAATAAACAAAATCAGAAATGAGAGGGGAGCATTATCACTGACCCCACAGAAATAAGAGATCATAAGAAGATACTACGAACAACTATGTGCCAAAAAACTGGACAATGTAGACAAGATGGACAAATTCCTAGAAACACACAAACCACAAACCACCTACACTAGCATTAGAAAAAATAGAAGACCTCAACCAAACAATCACAACTGAAGAGATTGAAACAGTCAACAAAACTCTCCTAAAGATGAAAAGCTCAGGACCAGATGGCTTCACAGGTGAATGCTACCAATCATTCAAAGACGACCTTTCTTGCTCAAGCTCTTCCAAAAAATTGAATTGGAAAGAATGCTACCAAGCTCATTCTATGAAGCCAACCTCACTCTAATACCTAAACCAGATAAAGATGCTACAAAAAAAAAAAGAAAAGAAAATTACAGCCCAATATCTCTAATAAATATATATGCAAAAATTCTCAACAAAATATTGCAAACAGAATCCAAAAGCACATTTAAAGAATTATACACCCTGCTCAATTGGGTTTTATGCCAGGTATGCAAGGGTGGCTCAACACAAGAAAATCAATTAGTGTAATAAACCACATTGATAAATTGAAGAAGAAAAAACCACATGATCCTCTCGATTGATGTAGAGAAGGCATATGACAAAATACAGCACCTTAATAAAAACACTCCAAAAGCTAGGAATAGAAGGAAGTTTCTCAATATGGCAAAGTGCATATAGGAAAAACCTGCAGCTAGTATTGCACTTAACAGTGAAAGACTGAAAGCTTTCTCGCTGAGATCAGGAACAAGACAAAGATGCCCAGGGTCACCATTATTATTCAATATTGGGTTAGAAGTTCAAGCTAGAGCAATTAGGGTAGATAAAGACATAAGAGGTACCCAATAGGAAAGGAAGAAGTAAAACTTTCACTTTCATTGATGATATGATCTTATATATAGAAAATTCTGAAAAATCCACAACAAAGCCACTAGAACTAATAGACCAGTTCAGCAAAGTGGTGGGACACAAGATTAATACACAAAAATCAATAGCATTTCTATACACTACTGATGTGAAATCTAAGGAGGAAATCAGAAAACAACTTCCATTTGTAATAACAACTAAAACAATCAAATATTTAGGAATAAATTTAACCAAGGACATAAAGGAACTGTGTTCAGAAAACTACAAACATTACTAAAAGAAACCAAAGAAGACTTAAGTAAATGGAAGGACATTCCATGTTCATGGACTGGAAGACTAAATACTGTTAAGATGTCAATTCTACCCAAACTGATATACAGATTCAATGCAATCCCAATAAAAATCCCAACAACCTTTTTTCAGAAATAGAAAAGCAAACAACCAATTTATTTTGAAGGGCTAGGGGCCCTGAATAACCAAAAATGTCTTAAAGAAGAAGAATGAAGATGGAGGACCCTCACTTCCTCATTTTAAAGCATATTACTTAGCTACAGTGGTAAAAACAGCATGGTACTGGCATAACGACAGACTGATTGACAAATGGAACCAAAGTGAGAACTCAGGAATAGACCCTCATATCTACAGTCAAGTGATTTTTGACAAGACTGTCAAGCCCTCCCAGCTGGACCAGTACAGTCTATACAATAAATGGTGCTGAGAGAAGTAGATAGTCATATTCAATAGAAAGAAAGCTGATCCCATCTCACACCTTATATAAAAATTAACTCAAAATGGGTCAAGGACCTAAATATAAAAGCAGCAACCATAAAACTCCTAGAAGAAAATGGAGGAAAACATCTTCAAGATCTTGTGGTAGGCAGTAGTTTCTTAAATCTTATGATCAGAGAATGAGCAACAAAAGAAAAAATAGATAAATGGGACCTCCTCAAAATTAAACACTTTTTCATCTCAAAGGACTTTGTCAAAAGGGTAAAAAGACAGCCAATTCAATGGAAGAAAACATTTGGCAATCACATATATGATAAGGGTTTGCTATCCATGATATATAAAGAGGTCATATAACTCAACAATAAAAAGACAAACTATCCAATAAAAAAATGGGCAAAAGACAATTGTCCAAAGAAGAAATACAAATGACAAAGAAATACATGAAAAAAAATATTCAACATCACTAACGATTAGGGAAATGCAAATCTAAACTACAATGAGATATCATTTCGCAGCTATTAAACTGGCCACTATTAAAAAGTCAGAAAACTGTAAATGTTGGAGAGGATGTGGAGAGATAGGAACACTTATTCACTCTTGGTGGGAATATAGAATAGTACAGCCACTGTGGAGGACTGTTTGGAAGTTCCTAAGGAAGTTGAATATAGACTTGCCATGTGACCTAGCATTACCATTGCTAGGTATATACCCACAAGAATTGAGGGCAGTGACCTGAACAGACATCTGCATACTGATTTTCATAGTGGTTTTATTCACAATAGCCAAAATTGGGAAACAACCCAGGTGTCCATCAACTGAAGAATGTATAAACAAATTGTGGTGTATACACACAATGGAATATGATGCAGCTGTAAGAAGAAATGAAGTCGTGAAGCATATGACAACATAGATGAAACTGAAGAACATTATGTTGAGTGAAGCAAGTCAGACACAAAAGAACAAATACTGTATGACCATGCTTTATGAATTAAATATATTATGTAAACTCATGGAATTGATAATTAGAATATAGGTCACCAGAAAATAGAATGAGGGTAAAGAATAGAAACCTGATGGCTATTCTGTGCAGAACTGGTTAAAAGGTTGTTTGTAAGTCTTTGGAAATGATTAGAAATGGTGAGAGCACACCATGCCGTTTGTGACTAGCAGAGCTATTATAGGAGTATGACAGTAGTTGAAAGGGAAAGCCTAAGGACATTTATATTACTAGAAGGAAAGCTAAAAATATAACATGAGACTGTATAACATACTGAAACCTCATGTAAAATACGAATATGGTTGATATTGCATATATAAGATTGCTTTTACAAATTATAAATACAAATAAACTAGAGGGAAGGAAACAGAATAGCTGCTATGTATGGCAGGGGAAGCATAGAGAGATGGGGAAGTGATGAGTTTTGTTTGTTTGCTTGGTTGGTTTTTAATATTATTATTATTATTTACTGGAATAATGAAAATGATCTGGGAATGATTGAGGTATTGAATGCACAATTATGCAATTACACTGAATACCATTGATTGTACACTTTGGATGGATTTGTGCTTTATTAATATGTATCAATAAAATTGATTTGTTAGGAAAATATTTCAACTCAGCCAGTAGAAATTCAGAGCAAAACTAAATGCTCAATTAACAGTGATTTTTATTAGTCAAGCTATTAAGGATATTTTCTTAAAATTTCCAGCTTCTCTGAATAGGTTTAATTTCTAGTTTTCATGTTAATTCTCTTAAATATGTGATTTTAAAATAAAGGCAACTTATATTTTTAAGATGATAAAGAATAGATTATTTTTAAAAAGAAATATGGCAGAAAAAGCACCAATTTATTGAAAAACAATAACCTATACACCCAGGAAGCTCAACAAACATTAAGTAGGATAAACACAAAGATACCCACAAACAGACACATCATAGTAAAAATGCTGAAAGTCAAAGACAAGGAGAAACTCTTAAAAGCAGCAAATAAAAACCAACACATCACTTACAAGGAAATCCAATAGAATGAACAGCTGACTTCTTATAAGAAACAATAGAGGCCAGAAGTCAGTGGGATAGCATTTCAAAGTACCCAAAGAAGAAACTTAACCAAGAATTCTATACTCAGTAAAGATATCTTTCAAAAATAAAAACAAAGTAAAACTTTCCCAGATAAACAAAGTATGAGAGAATATGTTGCTGACTGACCTGTCTCACAAAAAATTACAAAAGGAAGTTCTTCAGGTTAAAAGCAAGTGACTCTATATGAAAATTAAAGCATACACATACAAAAGAACACTGGTAAAGATAATCATGTAATTACCTTTGGGGTGACATTTTATAGTGACATTTTAGTGATAAAAGGGTCACTTCATCAGGAATATACAACAATTATAAGCATATGTGCACTTAATAACATAGCACCAAAATACATGAAGAAAATCTGACAGAAATGAAGGGAGAAATAGACAAACAATAAAAGTTTGAGACTTCAATACTCCACTTTCAATAATGGATCAAACAACTAACCAGAAGATTGACAAGGAAATAGAAAACTTGCTCAACATTATAAACTAACAAGATCTAACATATATCTATGATCACTCAAACCACCAAAAACAGAATATATATATATATATATATTATTTCCAAGGAAAAATGGAACATTCTTCAAGATAAGTCATATGAAAGGCCATAATATACCTTGATACATTTATAAGGAGAGAAACAGTACAAAATATATTCCCTGACCACAATGAACTAAAATTAAAAAGCAATAGCAGGGAAAAAATTAGGAAACTCATTACCTATGTGGACAGTAAACAACATACTTCTAAATAACCAATGAGATGAGGAAAAAATCAAAAGGAAATAAGAAAACACTGTGATGTATGAAAATGAAGATAGAACATACCAAAACTTATGGCATGCAGATAAACAGTGCTTAGAGGGAAAATTATGGCTGTAAATGCCTATATTAATAAGGAAGATAACAAATCAATAACCTAACCTTCCACCTTAAATTCCTGGTAATAGAAAGGCAAAGTAGACTGAAAGCAAATAGAAGGAAGGATATAATAATGATTACTGCATAAATTAATGAAAAAGAATAAAAACAAAAGAATCAATGAGACTAAATATTGCTCTTTCAAAAATCAATGAAATGGACAAACCTTTTGCTAGACTGACAGGAAAAACAAGAGAATACTCAAGTTACTAGAAGCAGAAATGAAAGAGAAGAAATTATTACTGACCTTACGGAAATGAGAAGGATCATGAAGGAATACAGTGAAAAACTACATGCCAATGAACTAGATAATCTAGGTTACATGGACCAATTCCTAAAATATACAATCTGAATAGACAAGTGAAAATATTGAATTAGGTCAAACTTCCTGCAAAGAAAATCCCAGGCCCAGATAGCTTCAGGATGAATTTTATGAATAATTTAAAGAAGAATTAATGCAAATTCTTCAAACAACATTTCAAAAAAATAGAAGAGAAGAAACACCCCTACTGCATTTTATGAAGTCAGTGTTACACTGATACCAAAATCAGACAAAGAATCATAAAAAAAGAAAACTGTGGACCAAAATCTCCTATGAACATGGATTCAAATATCCTCAAAAAACTTCTAGTAAGCTGAATCTAGCAACATATAAGAAGTAGTATACAAAAAGAAGTATTATACACCATGCTTAAGTAGGATTTATACCAGGAATGTAAAGTTGATTCAACATCTAAAAGTTAGTTTTTTGTTTTTTTTTTTTAAAGATTTTATTTATTTATTCATTTCTCCCCCCCTTGCTGCTTGTGCTCGCTGGGTCAGCTAACCACGCCACACAGGCGGGCTTTGCCTTCACCAGGAGGCCCCGGGAACCGACCCGGGGCCTCCCATATGGTAAACGGGAGCCCTACTGATTGAGCCACAGCCGCTTCCCTAAAAGTTAGTTCTTATAATAGTTCATATCAATAGAATTATATATTGATAAGCTGATTCTAAAATTCAGTGGAATTGCAAGGGACCCAGAATAGCCAAAAAATCTTGAAAACTAATAACAAAGTAGGAGGACTCACACTTCTTGATTCCAAAATTTATTACAATAATAGATGAATGGGATAGAACTGAGAATCCAGAAACAAACCCACACACCATGATCAACTGATTTTCAGCAAGGGTGCCAAGATTCATTTGGGGATAGAATAGTCTTTTCAACAAATGGTGCTGAGACAACTGGATAGCCACATGCAAATGAATGAAGATGGACTCTTACCCAAACTATATACAAAAACTAAATCAAAGTTGACCAATACCTAAATATAAGAGCTAAAACTATAAAACTCTTAAATGAAAATGTCTACCCGAAAACTTGTACATGAATGTGTATAGTAGCAATAATAATACCCAAGAAGTGGAAAAC
The DNA here is from genome assembly GCA_026826555.1 of Tolypeutes matacus. Lineage (NCBI taxonomy): Eukaryota > Metazoa > Chordata > Mammalia > Cingulata > Chlamyphoridae > Tolypeutes > Tolypeutes matacus. Next base: position 9,955,771 of record JAKSZT010054226.1, read on the forward strand.
AACCAAATACACATTAACAGATGAATCGATAAACAAAATGTGGTATATATGTAACAATGGATATTATTTGGCTATCAAAAGAAATGAAGTATTGATACATGCTACAGCATGGACAAACTTTTATATCATTAGGTTAAGTGAAAGCCAGTCACAAAAGTCCACATATTATATAATTCCATTCATATGAATGTCCAAAATAAGGAAATTTTTGAAGACAGAAAGTAGATTAGTAATTACTTAGGCTGGAGTGGGGAGTGGAGGGAATAGGAGGGTAATAGCTAAAGGGTACAGACTTTCTTTTTGACATGATGAAAATATTCTAAAGTTGACTGTGTTGATTGTTGCACGTGTCTTTAATATACTAACAACCATCGAATTGTACATTTTAACAGGTGAATTGTATGGTATGTGAATTATGTCTCAATAAAACTATTTTTAAAAGGATTGACATCTCTTTTTTATTTTTATTTTTTTTTATTTTTTAAAAGATGCTTAGATTACATCAATGTTACACAAAAAAATATAGGGATTCCATACGCCCCACTTCCCACACCTCCCACAACCTCCCACATAAACCTCCTTCATTAGTGTGGCACATTCATTGCAATTGATAAACACATCCTGGGGCTTTACCATTAAGCATGGACCATAGTTCACATTGTACTCTACACTCTCTCCCACACAATTCTGCATGTTATGTGATGATATAAAATGGCCTATATCTGTCATTGCAATGTCACTCAGGATGATTCCCAAGTCCTGAAAAAGCCCCCGTATTACAACTGTTTTTCCCTCTCCCTGCCCCCAGAGCCTCCAGGGGTCACTGGCTCTACATCAATGTTGTAAATTCTTCCATTGCTAGAATCACAATATGTCTATAGTGCAATAGCAGTAAGTCCACTCTAGTCCATAGCTCTTCCCCCAGTTAGCATCTCTTTATTCAGATTGCTGATTGTTTGGGTTTCCATTTTTTGAATTGCTATTCATATCCTTTGCCCACTTTACTACTGCGTGCTCTAATACATTGTTTTTCTTAGTTGACTTGTACAAACTCCTTGTTTAGCTTTTATGTCAATTTCTTGCCAATTCTGTTATTTCACTTTGCAAATAACTCCCAACAATCCGTCACCCATGTGTTAAAGTTGTCTGTAGTGTCTATAGTTTCTTTCATTGATTAAAAGTCCTTAATTTTTACGTGGTCAAAAAATCTAATTTCTTATAATAGATACAAAAATTAATGGCCAAAGAGGAAAGATGATCAATATAGCTACCAAAAAAAAGACCATACAACCAAATACAACATTAACAAAGTTAACTGCACACTAGAAAACACTGCAACACACTTAATAGACAAAGCATTGATTTCTACTATCTTTCTAGAGACCACCAACATTTCAAATAATCAAAAGACAACTAACTGAATAACCTAATAACAAGGGGGAGGGGCAAATTCTGTGACTAGGAAATGTGCAGATGGGGAAAAACATCTAATAATAAACTTGTGAAAAGATGAAAATTAAATATGGAGATACCATTCATCCCACTGGCAAAAACAAAAGCCAACAAACAAAGGTATTGGTGAAAAGAGGCTTCCATACACTCTTGGTGAATGTATAAATTGTTCACTCTTTCAGGAGGACATCTATTAAAATTTAATATGTGCATAGCCCTCTACCCAGACATCTCACATCTGTGTACTAATGCTTACTGAAGCATTGTTTATAACAGGGAAAACTGCAAACAACCAAAATGATCATCAATAAGGAAAACAATAAATTAGCTATCATACATACAAACTTTGATGAGTTCCAACAAAAAGGTATTTTACATGCACTGACGTGGAGTGATCTTGATGATACATTTGTTTTAAAGTGACAAAAAGCAAGTTGTAGAATATGTATAACATGATTCCACATGAGTAAGCAAACAAAGGAACCCCACAAAACACAAACATAAATACTTAAGAAACGTTTTGGAAGAATCCACACCAAATTTAAAGTTTCCTCTAAGGAGGGTGGTGGATATGAGAAAGGGGAAATGAAGACTTTTGCCTTTGCTGTGTTTGATTTTTTTTAGCAATAATAATATTTTCATGCTCTTCTTGGATGAATATAAATAAAGTTTTTAATGATTTTTAACAAGGATCAAATTAGATAATTATGTGCAAGCTCTTTGTGATCCAAGAAAATACTATGCAATGTCTAGGCATAATTAAAGGAAGATACAATACAGAACAAGATTTAATCAAGTTTTAAGTACCTTCTGATATTAAAACTCCATTATCATCAATTGCTACCTAACTCAACTCTGGGTTCTTTAGCCAGGGAACAAGTAGAAAACTGGAAAACTATGGTCATTCAACTTGGATTCTGAGATCTAAAATTTCTACATTACCCTGTGTCAGGGGTCAGCAGGCATGTAGCCCACAGGCCAAATCCTGCACCTCACCTGTGTTTGGATGAGTCACAGGCTTAGAATGCCTTTTTTTTTTTTTTTTTTTCAAATAATAAACTATATTTTTAAAGAAGTTTTTGATTTCAGAAAAATTATATCGAAAGTATAGGGATTGCCATATATCCCACACCTCCCCTACCACATTCTCCTCTATTAACAACATCTTACATTAGTGTGGTATATTTGTTACAATTTATGAACAAATATTGAAACATTGCTACTAACCAAAGTCTGTAGTTTATTTTAGAGTTTACACTTTACACTTTATAGTTTTATAAGTTTTGACAAAATGTATAATTGCCTGTATCCATCATTGCAATATCATGCAGAACAATTCCAATGCCCTAAAAATGCCCTATGTTCACATATTATTCTTTCTCTTCCCTCAGAACATCTGGTAACCACTGACTTTATTTATTTTTTTTATTTTTTATTTTTTTTTATTATGGGTAAAAATCAAAATTCTCACAATACATACAAACATTTGTAAAATGATATATAAATATATATGCATATATGTGTATTTGCTTACAAAAATGTTATTTTTTATATATATATATACATATATTTTAAGAGGTGCTTAGATTACCTAAAATATTATACGGAACCCACTCGGATTCCCATGTTGCCCACCTCCCACACCTCCCACCACATCCAACACAAACATCTCCCATAGTGTGGCCCACCAACCTCAATGAACTTACACCTCCTGGAGCCTTGCCACCAACCATAGACCACAGTTCACACTGTAGACCACACTCTCTCCCACTCAGTTCTGAGTGGTGTGTGCTGATTTAAAATGGCCTACATCCATTGCCACAACAGTACTCAGGACAACCTCCAACTCCCAAAGAAGCCCCTGTATTTCAACTGCTCATCCCCTCCCTACCCAAAAAACTGTCAAGTGGCCACTGGCTCCACCTCATTGTTATAATTTCTTGCATTGCAAGAATCACCATATGTGAGCAAGAGAATACCATCAAGTCCACTCTAGTCCATAGTTCTTCCCCCAATCCAGAGGCGACTGGGATGGTGATGTCCACTCCAACTCCAAGTGAGAGAGGGCTTATATCCCATGGATATGGTGGGTGGGATGATCCTGCCTGCAG
>JAKSZT010054226.1:9974333-10022075 GCA_026826555.1 Tolypeutes matacus
AACTCAAGATGGATCAAAGATCTAAATATAAGAGCCAAAACCATAAAAACCTTGGAAGATAATGTAGGGAAGCATCTACAGGACCTTGTAATAAGAAATGGTTTCATGAACTTCACAGCCGAAGCATGAGCAGCAAGAGAAAAAATTGATAAATGGGATCTCCTCAAAATTAAAAATTTCTGCACCTCTAAGGATGTTATTAAGAAAATAAAAAGGCAACCTACCCAATGGGAAAAAATATTCGGCAACCATATATCTGATAGGAGCCTACTATCCTGCATATATAAAGAAATCCTTCACCTTGAAAATAAAAGGACAAACAACCCATATAAAAAATGGGCAAGTGACCTGAAAAGACACTTCTCCAAGGAAGAAATACAAATGGCTAAAAAGCACATGAAAAAATGCTCAACATCATTTGCTATCAGGGAAATGCAAATCAAAACTATAATGAGATTCCATCTTACACCCATCAGAATGGCAGCTATTAAAAAAACAGGAGACACTAAATGTTGGAGAGGATGTGGAGGAATAGGAACCCTCATCCACTGCTGGTGGGACTGCGGTATGATCCAGCAATTCCACGGCTGGGTATATACCCAGAAGAACTGAAAACAAAAATACAAACAGATATATGCACATCAATGTTCATAGCGGCATTGTTCACCATTGCCAAAAGTTGGAATCAGCCCCCGTGCCCATCAACAGACGAATGGATAAGCAAAATGTGGTACATACATACAATGGAATATTACTCAGCTGTAAGAAGGAACAAAGTGCTAACACATGCAATAACGTGGATGAATCTTGAAGACCTTATGTTGAGTGAAGCAAGCCAGGCACTGAAAGATGGACAGTATATGACTTCACTGATCTGAACTGAGGAAAGTGAGCAGTCTCTGAGAACCATTTTCTGAAAGATAGGTTAACAAAGGAGAGTAAGAGAAGAGCAGGCTTTGAGCCATCACCCATATGGACATAATCTATGGTAAAGGGATAGAGTGTGGTTGCATGTTGGGGTATGGGGCAGATGAGTGTTGGTGTTCCTGGGTTTGGTGGTGCATCACTGGGGGGTGGGTGGATTAGGAAGGGCTTGTTCAAATCCCCAGGGCATGTAACTGTGAATCTTGACATTCCATGAGTTGGGAGAGGGGGGTATAATGGGCCCTGGGGGGCTGGAGAGAAGGGAACAGTCAAGATCTAATGGGTTGTTTGGTGGTCATGGGGAAGGTTTTTCATTACCTTACAGTAATGGACACAGGACATGGTAAATATCATCAAAATTATTAAACTGTATCATCTAAATTGTAAACTATACTGTAAATCACTGACAATGTTTAGTTGCTATATTTTGCTATCTGCATAACAGTTATAACAATGCTAACAACCAAAAAAAAAAGGGGGCGGAGTTAATATCGGGTGGGGAAGGGGGGGTGGTTTGGTATCTGGGAGTCTCCGGCACTCCGTGTGTGACTTTGCTGTGACCTAAACTTCTTTGAAAATTAAATGAAAAATTGGGAGACAATGGGGATTGAGAGGATGAAGGTGTCATGGCACACGAGACATCCGATAACACAGTGATAAAGGGAAGGAAAAAAGGGAAAAAAGAAAAGAGAAAGGAAAAAAAATTGAATATATATATATATATATTTTAAAGGCATTTCCTTTGCTTTTTTGCCCATTTTTTGAATGTCCCAATCCACTAATTATATTTTATTTTGTTTTGTTCTTTGATTATTTGTTTTTTTTCCTTCTCTTTTTTTTTTTTTCCCCTGAGTTTCCTTATGATTGTCTCTTGCATGTACGCTTATCACACTTGTTTCTTTTTTCTAGTAAGTGTATTTGATTATTTTATGGATTAAATGTTCATGGAGGATTTGGATCACAGAAGGGTTACAATGGGTACTGCGGGGGATTATTGGGGGGGGGTCTCGTGGGGATTGGATCATCCGAATATACATGAAAGATATACAAAATCATTCAAAGGATCGGGGGATGGGGCATGGTCACGATGGGTGGATAATCACACAATAAATGAGGGAATCTGAATTCCTAGCCTGGAGAGCTCTGTCACAGTCTCCAAGGAAGCAACAATAGTCCTCTGAGTGTAGGGACAGTGCCTGTCAAAATAGGATGACCCACTGATTTTTTTTTTTTTTTTTTATTGATGACTACCCTTGTGAGTCTTTGCTCTTGTAAATGAGACTTAGCCTGCAGTTGTGGGGTGCCTAAGGGTTGCCACCTGAGAGCCTCCTTGTTGCTCAAATGTGGCCTCTCTCTAAGCCAAACTCAGCATATGATTGCATTACCTTCCCCCCAACGTGGGACATGACTCCCGGGGATGAGCGTCCCTGGCAACGAGGGATTAATACCAAGTGCCAACTGGCAGCTTTGCACAGTGGCAGTACCGTAGCCAATGAGGTTTATCCGAGGCACGATTATTGCTAATTGAAAACTTTTCCCAAGTGCCAACTGGCAACACAACTGGAAAAAGACCTTGAATAAAAGGGGGAAATGGTAAAGACAAATGAGTTCAAGTGGCTAAGAGACTTCAAAGAGAGTCGGGAGGTCATCCCAGAGGTAACTCTTACGCACAGCTCAGTAGGAGCTCATAGAACATCTAAGTGCCTATCACCCCACTCAGTGGGATTCCTGAGAGCTCCGGAGACACCCTGGTCCTATATAAGGGGGGATAGCCCCAGAGACTGATGCCTTATCAGTGGGTTCTATTTTGGAATCTGTGCTCCTGAGAGTGACAGAATTAGACTCAAATAAGTCCTCCCTGCACATGGTTCACCAGTCCCTTCTATTCAAACCTATATGCAATGCTGGAGTTTTTAGGTATACTTCCAGAGACTGGAGCCTCCCGTCTACCTATGTGTCAGGTGTGCATGAAATCTAGGTGGAGGTGCAACTCCTACCCCACAGCTCAATGGACTCATCCAAGTCACCTGGTGAGGAGACAACGATGGGAAATGGCCATCCCAGTGAATGGAGAGGGCCTGCATCTGCAGGCAGGATCATCCCACCCACCATATCCATGGGATGTAAGCCCTCTCTCACTTGGAGTTGTAGTGGACATCACCATCCCAGTCCCCTCAGGATTGGGGGAAGAACTATGGACTAGAGTGGACTTGATGGTATTCTCTTGTTCACATGTGGTTATTCTAGCAATGCAAGAAATTATAACAATGAGGTGGAGCCAGTGGCCACTTGACGCTTTTGGGGTAGGGAGGGGATAAGCAGTTGAAATACAGGGGCTTCTTTGGGAGTTAGAGGTTGTCCTGATTACTGTTGTGGCAACGGATGTAGGCCATCTTAAATCAGCACACACCACTCAGAACTGAGTGGGAGAGAGTGTGGTCTACAGTGTGAACTGTGGTCTATGGTTGGTGGCAAGGCTCCAGGATGTGTAAGTTCATTGAGGGTGGTGGGCCACACTGTGGGAGATGTTTGTGTGGGATGTGGTGGGAAGTGCGGGAGGTGGGCAACATGGGAATCCCAGTGGGTTCCGTGTAATATTTTGGGTAATCTAAGCACCTCTTAAAATATATGTATATATTTATATAAATAACATTTTTGTAAGCAAATACACATATATGCATATATATTTATATATCATTTTGCAAATGTTTGTATGTATTGTGAGAATTTTTATTTTTACCCATAATAAAAAATAAATAAATAAATAAATAAATAAATAAATAAATAAATAAAAAGAAAAAAAAAGAATCTAAAATGTGCTATCATCGATTGTAACAAATTTTCCACACCAATGCAAGTTGCTAATAGTAGGATGGTATATGGGAATCCTGTATTTTATGCATAATTGTTCTGTAAACCCACAACTTCTCTAGAAGAGAAAAAAAAAGTTTAAGAAAGTGCATGTTAAGGGTAATGAGATTTACTTGAGCTCCTGTACCCAATTTCATAGACTTCTCAGCCTTTAGCACATTCTATCTGTTTAGATGTAAAGATCCAGTGAGCAGAAATAGAAGGTCATGGTATGAACAAGGACAGATCTCCAATTCCTGAGCAATGAATCCAAGGGAAAAGCAGGATACAGATTGCAAGAGGAGAGAAAATATCATGGAAATAAAGGTATCAGTAGGACTAGAAGCAAGAGTAGAGGAAAGAAGAAGACAGAATAAAACAAAATGAAAGGGCTGTCAGTTCTCCCAGTCCTCTTCTCCAGGACAGGACAAGGCACTGCCTCAGTCCCCATTTCTGAATAGAGGCCCGCAGCGTGCCCAACCTTGGCCTCACATGTACAGAAAGAAGCATGCTCGCATTGGTATATGCCTCCAGCTTTTAATTTCCCGGAAGCTTTCACAGACCTTAAATAATTTTGTTCCACACAACTTGACACAACATCAGAGCCACGCTCGTAGGGAGAGTGTCAAAATGTCAGTGATTATTGATGAAGCCAGGGAATCAGCCGAGAACACAGTCTGCAGTCAGGAATAAATAAGGTGAGAGTCAGGATGAGACATGACAAGTCAAGGGGAAGGCGACGAGGGTAAAGCCCTCTCCAAGACACTCGAGCACTGGCATCCTTTCCTTCTGGAAGACGAACATCAAACAAGGCTGAGTGATATTCAAGGTCTTAGGTCTAATCCTGGCTTTGCCACTTAAGAGATACGTAGCTTTGGACAGGCCATCGGTAACTCTGGGCCTCAGCCTCCCCATTCATGGCCCCTCTGACATCCTGTGAGCTAGATCCTATAAAGCAACTGTTCTTATCCAGGGTTCTGGATAAGACACACTGAAGGGCTGGACACAGTTGGAAGAGAAGGTTGGCGTTCATCATATACATTGGCCAATGGAGCATCTCCTAGCGACTGGCCTTAAAATATTCAAGAGCATCTTGGATGTATATGTCAGAGAAGTTGGAGTAAAACCTCCACTAAAAACCATTTCCTGGGGCAGATGTGGCTCAAATGTTTGGGCATCCATCTCCCATATTGAGGGACCTGGGTTTGATCCCTGGGACCTCCCAGTAAAAATGAAAAAAAAAAAAAATTTCCTGCCTCACCCTCTAGGCATTCAACATAGTAATGATCTCATATGTTTAGTCATAAAAATATATGAAAATAACGTATTGCAGTACTCAGTCATGGTCAGATCGTTATTAAGGCCATCTGTTACATGGCAAGTACTACAGCCTCAGCATGGAAATTGAAAAGGTTAGGAGGAGAGCCAATGACATAATCAAATGCTGAGAAAGAAGGCCCTTGAAGAAAAGTTGAGGGCAAGTGACTGAGTTAAACTGAAGAGCAGAAGCCTGAGGAGGGATTCACAGAGTGAAAGTGGTAGAAGGACTAATATTTGGAGCACTCTTTTGCCATGGGAGCAAAGGCAGGGGAAGCCTGGTTTAAGATAAATAAGATGGGAGGCAAGTTTTAGGTTTCAGGAGGAATCTGTTTACTGGAATTGTAAAGGGAAAATAGAAAACAATGTCACTCATGGTCTCACATCCCAGCATTTTAGCACATATCCTTCTAATGCTTTCTCTAGGCTCAAACATGTCTTTCTCATGCTACTTTTCTCTCTCTCAATTCACTCTTTGCACTTCACTTAAAAATAAAACACCATGAACATTTCTTTAAATCATTAACCTCCCCTCTACATCATTTCTAAGTAAATGAATACTATTCTATTCTATCATGGCTGCATCACAATTTATTTTACAAATTCCATCTTGTGGGCATTTAGATTCCTTCTAATTTTTCAGATATAATGAGCACTATGATGAATAAACTCTTACTACAATTAATTGTTACACATCCCTAATTGTTTCCTTAGAATAAAGTCTTAGATGTGGAATTGATGGGTCAAAAATTATGAACCTATTTATGGATTTTGAAACCTATAGCTAAATGGTCCACTCTAGACTATTTACACCATCATCAGCAATGACAGAGAGTACCCCTTTCTCCATGCTGTCTCCAACACTAAATATATTTCTTTTGTTTCATCTTGGCATGAATTAGTTTTGAGTAGGAAAACATCAAAGAAAACTTTGTGAATGATGTGGCATTTGAGCTGGCCCTTGAGCGAGTGGTAAGATTTCAATAAGTAGAGAAGTTAGGGAAGGACATTTCAAGGCAAGGAATTTAGCACAGCAGCTTAGAAGTTGGTGTTCTCTTTGGAGAATCCAGTAGTCTAGATGTTTTAAGTGCTGGGGTCATGGGCAGGACAGAAGAGGATTAGATCAAAGAGGGAGGGGAGAACTGGGTCACAGAAGGCCTTGAATGACATCTGAAGGCACTTATATTTTATTCTACAGCAATTGGAAGCCATTAGCAGTTTCTGAGCAGGGGAGCAATGTGTTTTTGCATGCTATCCAGCGGGTGCCAAGAACCTGCCAGAAGGTTGTTAAGTGGCAGGATTGGGTTTCGTAGTTTTGACAGTAACCAGGAGACATGTCTATTTTTCCCACTCTGGTATGACACTGAGGTTGGAGCACTTCACTGGTGTTCCAGCACGCTTCCGATTAAGAGGACAAAACCTTCACCTGAAAAAATCAAAAAGGGAAAGAGAAGAGCCAACGTTTGCCGACTAGGCAGAACACAAATGCAAGAGGCCTGCAAGGAGCACTTGATAATTTATCTTAGTCCTTATTTCTCTCATCAATATTTTATGTCACTAGGAAACTCCAGCTTCATTTTCTGGTAATGAATTTATCATGAGACTAAGAGCAAATTGCTGAAGCAGATGCCAGGGGAAGACTGGGAGAAAGGCAGCACAGAGCCTTGGCCCTACTGGCTCTGCCACCCCACAGGGCACGGGTGCTGGGAGGCTGGCAAAGGGGGTTCTGGACCCAGAGTGAGGCTTCCATCTTCTGTGGATCACTGGTTCCCCCAAATAAACCCTCTTCAGAAAATGCTTTCCCTCCCTGGGAGCCTGAGTAGTATCAGTCAACACCACTGATTAATCACCCACTGGGTGAAGAACTCTGTAATAGAACTGGGGAGAAATAAAAGGATTCAAATAGCAGCTCTTGTCCTCACAGAATTTGCCAGCTTTGTCCACATCCCAGCATCCAGAAGAGTGCTTGGAGAATAGTAGTCACTCAAAAATGCCCTCTGAGACACCCCTTAAGAATCTGGGTGTCTACTTTCAGCTCTAACTCTGACTTTCTGTTTAGCTGGACTAAGTCATTTAATACAGTCTAGCCTCAGAATCCTTATTTCACAAAGTGAAAAAAATAATAATAGAAGCTGTAGACACCTACATAGCACTTCTATATGCTTCCAAAGTTGTACATATTCAATTAATTCTCAGGAAGATACTATTATTATTCCTATTTTACAGATGAGGAAATTTAAGCCTAGATAGTCTATGGACCTTGCCCAAGTCACAGAACTAATTTTGAATCAGGTACTCCAACTCCAGAGTCCATGGACTTAATCACCTCATTATACCATCTCTCACCTAGATCAATTAGGTAGAACAACTCTTGTCACAAGTGACCAAAAAGAAAAGAAAAATCAAGCAATATATTTTAAAAAATAGCTAATGCAAGCAATAAGGGAATTTACTGACTCACAGAAAATTCTAGATAAATTATTAGTTTCAAGTATGGGTTGATGCAAGATCTCAGACTATATCACCAAGACTCAGGGTCTCTCCCTCTCAGCAGCACTTCCTATAGGGCTCCCATCTCAGGCAAGCGCCATTATTATGGATTCAAGATGGCAGTGTCACTCCATAGCTTACACTCTCTTAGCATTTAATGAGTGAGAAAAAGCATCTCTCTTTTCCAGAACTCCCAGAAAAAGCTTCATCTTTTATCACTGGCTTAGCAAGGCTATGTAACTCTCCACTCTCTCATCCAATATAACCACCATGGGAATGCAATGTATGGATGGATGGAAACTTAGGTCATTGGCTTCACCTATAAGTGGGGGTGGAGTCCCATCTGGATACATGGGCCACGCCCTGGGAAGAAGTAAGATCCACAGAGGGCACGGTTGCCAAAGGACAGTAAAGGGATGCCAGGTGACAAAAGCAACAGATGTTCTCTCTATGTTCCTTCTTCTTGCTATCCCAAGAAGGATATGGAAATGTCGGTGGAAAGACATCAGCCAAATGCCTCTATTAAAAGGAAGATGAGGTGTCTTCCAGCTCAATTCTTTGCCAAAGATGACCATCAGCCAGCCCAGGAGCTAACTCATCATCTAGCATATTCTTCCTCTTCACTCCGGACACTGGGGACCATTTTCTGCTCCTCAGACACACCCTGGAGCCTCGTGCCTCAGGCCTTTGTAGTTACTGTTCCCTCTGCCTAGGTGCTTGTCCCCCTGAGATCGGCATGGCTCTCTCCTTCATTTCATTCTGTCTCTGCTCAAACTCCAATTTTATCAGGAAACCCTTTTCTGACCACCCATCACTCTTGGTGCTTCTATTTATCTCAGAGAACACATCACTGTGTTAAACTCCATAGATATACCTATTGCTTCCTAGTTTGTTGCCTGCTTTCTCATTAGAAGGTCAGCTCTGTGAGTAGAGGAGTTTTGTTTTGTTCAAGGCTGTATCCCTGGCCCCTGGAACACATTAGGTCTTCAATAACCATCTGTTGAATGATGAATGCATGAGGCATTAAACAGCTTCTTTGACTATAGCTGGATGCACCCTGGGCTGCAGCAGAGAATCTGGGAGTGAAGAGAATGGAGGCACGAAGGCTGGAGCAGGGGCTGATGTCTGAGGTCAACAGCTATAGCCTTTGTGTGCCAGCAGGCAGCATGGCACAGTGATGGCCTCAGGTATCCCTGAAAGGCTGAGAACAGAAAGCAGGGAGAAAGAAAGAGAACAAAGGTGGAGCAAGGAAGGTAGAGAAATGGAGAGTAAGAGACAAAGAGAAAGAAGCAGAAATGGCATGTGGCAGTGATTGGCAATAGGCCACCATCAACTCCTACATATTGACATCAGAATCATGGTCATCTAGGCCTGTCCAGGCCTTGAGGATGGCCCCTACCTCAGGCCAGAATCATGTCATCATAGAATTATGCCTTGAAAGGGACCATGGAGAAAGAAGAGACATTCCAAGGAATGGTAATCAAGTTCTTATCTCACTGAGCAGGTAAATCTGTCTTCCTTGAGAAAGGTTAAAGAAAGTTAATGTTCTTCTATGACATTTAATACACAGATTAATTAATTACCTAAATATATCTGAATTACAGAATTTAGATAATTTCAGACAATCATAAATAGGAAACACACAATCTCAGGGAACTATATGCAACAGTCCTAGACAAAGCATATAGGAAAATCTTGGCTCATGTTTCTCATTTTAAAATTAAGTTTTAGTCATTTACCATTTCCTTATAAAGCAATCCCTGACATCTTTTGAATATTTAAAGTTCATTATTGCAAGGTAACGTTATTGCTTGTATTGCACCGTTTGAAGATCAAAAATCTCCTGCAAACAATCCCATCGCAATCTATGAGGCAGAAATTATGTTCCCCACTTCTCATTAAATTTCTGATGAAGTAATAAATGATTGAAAAGCACTTTGCAAGGATGGTACATTACACATAAATGTGGGGTGCTGACTTCTATGGCCAGTTTGTATGCTGGGGAATGTAGTCTTGGGAAAGCCAAGGGTACTGGTCAAAGTGGGACAGAACTCTCTGGAAAAGGCAGCAGGAGCATGCCTACAGCCAGGCTTCCTTCCCATGTGGAGCCCATCTTTCCAAGGTGGTCCAGGCTTACATTTCCTCATTAGCCTTGCAGCTAGCATAAGAGAAGTCTAACCCTCTCTCTGCAAGAAAGGAAACATGGAAGATGCAGAGAGATGACTCCAGCACACTGACTACTTCTGCTCTCAGACACACCCAGCAGCCTCACTGTTGCTCATGCCAGGAATCTCTTTTCCCTTCTTCTCCATTTTTTTTATGCAAGACCCAATTCCAGTGCCTCCTCCTCGGCTCTAACATTGCACTTGTGCTAAGTTCTGTAGACATATTACTTCACTGCCTCCTTTTGACAGCCTGGGGTTGGGGAGAGAATAGTATTACCACACTTCACAGGGAGTAAACAGCTGAACACTGGCCCCAGGACAACACCAAATGGCAGTGCTGTGGTAAGAGCTGAAGACATTGTCTCTCCACACCACAGATATCAGCCATCACACAATACTGTCTCCTAACAGCCACAGCCTCCAGTGACAAAGCCCTGCTGTGAGCCCCTGAGCAATCAGTGTCTCTTCAACTGATTTGACAGTGAATCACAAACTGCCTATGATAACTCCACTATTGTTGGCTTCAACTTTTAATTATTTCCTTTATTTAGATATTCATGCCTCATGTCCCCAGCAAGCCTGTAAGTTCCTTTAAGGAATTTATCTTCACTCTAGTACCATGCCCAGCACGTAAAAGAGACTCATTCCTATGTCTTGATGGTTGTGGTGAAAGCTCAGGGTGGCAAAAGCAGACCTCGTTTGAGAGCCCTTGTTTCTGCAGCTAAGACCTTGCTGGGTCTCCTTTCCCTGCTGGAAAGACTAAGGTTTGAGGTCTTGGGTGATCTGTTACATGGCTGTATTAAGACATCCCATCCAGTCCCACTCTGCAGTCTCTTCTCTTGCAAACCCAAAGAAAAGAAATGACATCTGCACACTATTTTAAATCCTCAATGGAATTCCAAAAACATCATTAATAAAAGTTTGCCAAAAAATGACTGGTAAGTATATATGTTTCAATATTGGCAGAAAATGAACAAATTAATAAATTATGTTTACATCATAAATAAAATGATTCCAAAACTTATGATGGTTGGTGGATGGGGGAGAGGGGTCAATGAAATGGGTCATTGGTGGGAAAACATTAGGAATTACTAAGATATGATATTGTGTGATATATGAGGAGACTCAACAATGCCCTTCTTTCATTCAAGGTCAGGCTACAGTGATTTTGTCTGTCAACATAAAAGGCACATGTTAAGAAGGGGCATGATCAAATTCCATAAAATCATGACATAATAGAAAGAACAAAAACAGACCAAATCATAGAATAATTAAGTATTTTCTATAGATGAAATCTCTTTAATCATAAAAAATCATTTTTGAGCAGATGAAAGGTAATTTACACCAAAAGTGTGTGCAGGCCAAATATAATCAAGTTCTGAAGGAGTTGAGCTGAGACCCTGATGGTAAGTCTACAACCAGGCATTAAGAGAAAACTGGAAAGAGCAAGAATGAGCATTTTGAGAAAGCTTACTGTGTGCCAATGACTCCTCTAACTGCTTTATGTGTACTAACTTACTAAACCCTCACAACTACCCTATGAGGTAGGCATTATTATTTTCCCCATTTTACAGATGAAGAAATTAAGGTGCAGAGATATGAAATAACTTGCCTAAGGTCGCACAGCTAGAAAAAAGTGGAATTGCAATTCTGACCTGGGCAGCCTTCACTCCCATGGCTGAGTCATATCCCCTAAATATATCAAATCCTAATTCCTGAGACCTGCAAATGTGACTTTATTTGGAAAGAGGATTTTGAGATGAAGAGATTATCCAGAATTACCCATGCCGGCCCTAATTGCCTCTACATGTGTCCTTTTAAGGGGGAAGCAGAGGGAGACTTCATACAGTCAGAAGAGGAGGCAGTGCCCAGAGGAAAAGACCTTGTGAAGACAGAGGCAGAGGCTGGAGCTTTGCAGCCAAGGAAGCTGGAAGGGCCCCAGGAGAAGGGCTGCCCTGCTGGATTTCAGACTTGGGGCCTCCAGGAACATGAGAGGGTAAATGTCTTGTCCTAAGCCACCGTTTTGTGGTCATTTGTTACAGCAGCCACCAGCACTACTACAGCTCCTAACCAGCATGAGGGAATGAGATTAGATGACTTCACCCTCACCTGGCTCAGGTGGAATCAGAGCGTCCACCATACCCACTCACAAAATGGTGCTGATGAAGAGAAGGTACAGAGTTGGTTGGACCATCTGCCTGACACGTATTTTACTAGCACCTGACATTTTTCAAAGTACCTTCCCATTAATTACATCATTTAGCCACATGACCTCTACCTAACATCCTTTGTTCACAAGAGAAAAAGTTAGGTTACTTATTGTGGTAGGTTGAATTATGTACCCCAATTTAGACATGTTCTTAATCTTAATCCCCATTCTTGTCTTCATCCCCATTGCAAAGGGGTGGCAAATGAACCAGGGTGAGCCTTCATCTGGATTACTGGAGGCCTTATAAAGAGAAAGCCACAGGGAGGGGCCAGAATGTGGAAGTCAGCAGGAACCCAGAAGAGAAAGGAGAGGACATCGCCATGTGATGGGAAAGCCAGAAACTCCAAGAATTGATGGCCACCCAGCATACAGTCTTTGGGGAGAAAGCAGCCTTGTCAATATGCAGATTTCATACTTCTTCTAACCTCAAAACCATTAGCTAATAAATTTCCGTTGTTTAAGCCAATCCATTGTGTGCTAATTTTCATAGCAGCCTGGAAAACTAAGACACTTATCCACTGAAATGGGAACTCCAGCCTTTTTCAGAGCCACTCTTCCCACCATACTATTCTCCAACTCCTAACAAGAGAATAAAATAACAAGGGTGGAAACCCCTAATGTTTGTGAATAGCACTTTATAGTTTACAATACTCAGGTGTTAATATTATCTATTGAATTCTTGCAACAACATGAGGTTACTCTTATTACGTCTGTCTTACAGAGGAAGAAAACCAAGACTCATAGAAGTCTATGACTTTCTCCAAGACACACAAAGACCAGAAGGGGTTCCACATTCAACCCAAGGCCAAGGCCTCCACTACAGCTACTCTAGGATTTTGCATGCATAAGGACCCAGGCCGAAATGCACAAATGCTGTACCTAAATGCACATGCTGTGGGATTTTTTTTTTGGTTGTTGTTGGTTGCTTTTTTTTTTTTTTTTTCCATTTAAAAATAAAAATAGTCTTGATGTAAAGTAAAAAACAGGAGGGATGATTTGCATGAGACCCCGAGCTCTCGATTACACCAATTACTTTATAATTACAGGCAATGCCATCTTGGGTTTCTCAAATCCTACGTCTGTTCTTAAAGAATCTGTCAGGAAGAAGGCTTCTTCTCAGGGAGAGGTTCAAATTAGTATGCATGTTGTATGCAGAGGGAGAGAAAGCCTGCTGGAGCAGGAGAAAAGAGACAGGAACTTTAAATGCCACCAGCTCAGCAAAGGGGACTGTTGGTCCAATGGGAAACCAAGATGTCTGGAAAAATCCCCCCAGCTCTCTGCTCTGGGGGAGTATTATGTCAAGGCAAACTCAGCCTGAACCCTCTTGTCCCTGCCTGCCCTCCTCCCCCCTAGTGTTGTCCCAGCAGCCACCTCTACAGTATTAAGTAGGAGGAGAAGAGCATAACTCGCTGAGCTTGAATTTCTCACAGCCTCCCTTACAAGCTGCTAGGGAGAAATAAGTGGAATGTGTCTAACACAAATCCTTCCTGCTGCAATTGTCTTATTTTGTTGTTGTTCAGTATAGACTGAATAGTGAAATGTCACCATCTTCTCTATCCAAGGGGTTTTGGCTCAGAGAGCTTTATTGGGAAAGGGGCAGGGGCGTGGGTGTAAGCCAGCAGTAAGCTGAGAATTTTTATGTCTATCACTGTTCCTTCTCCAGGCACCACTCACTTTCCATCCCCCAAAAGCCATGTCACCAAGTCAGTGACCTGAGTCTTCAGACACCATTGTTCAAATGTTCTCCTGTGAGCCCTGATTCACCTCTGGGTCAGACATGGAACCTCAGAGAGTTAGAATATCAAGGAACCATAGAGATCCAGAGGGCAACTCCTCATTCTGTGGGAAGGAGGGCATTTTGACTCTGCCATTTGGGGCAGGACCTTATTTTATTCCTACAGCCATGTTACAATGCAAAGTCACTCTTCCACAAAAGACACATCCCTGGCCCTTGTCCCTGTGGAAGATGACTAATCATGTGACAATGGGACAATTTTTCTCCAACAGATGGACTGCACCCTCCTCTGACTACAGATGCTTTTGGTGAATGCCCATCAGCATTTGGTTCTCAGTGCTAAGACAAGCACCTGGGAAGAGTCGCTGTCTGTCTGTCTCCCTCTGTCTCTAAGGGGAGCTGCTGCCTTCCCACGATCATCAATCTCTAGGAGTATAATGATCATTTTAAAGATCATTATATCTGGGACATACCTGAAAACTCACATTTCTTCTGATATCAGCATCACCCTCTCACCCTGCATTCATTTCTTTAACAAGATCATCTTCAATTGCAGTTTACAAAGCACCTGGGTACATGTTATCTCAGACTCCAGGGCATGAGAAAACAGTTTCCATTTTCTCCAGGTTTCCCCACACTCTGCTCTCATGATTTCTATTCCTTAGTAGACTGCTAAAAAAGGAAAGAAAAAGGAAAAAAAAAGAAGGTCAGCAGGCAGGAACTTTGGGAGACTAGAGTTCTAGATAGGATTAAGCCTTGGGAGGCACACTTTTTACAGAAACTCCCAGAGTGTTAGGGTCTCTGTTCTCCTCCCATACCCTAAATTCCAGCATTTTCTTGAGGGCAAAGCCCTTATCCTCAACTGAATCACAAGGAACTTCTATTTCTCTTTCTCTGTTTCCTAGCATGTGTGCCTCTATTAAAATATTTACCTAGCTATTATCCTTGTCATGTGTCTATGTCTCACCAGTGTTCTAAGCTCCTTGCTCTGTGTGCCCCACACAGCATCACTAATTCTGGTATCATCACCCCTACTTCACAGAAGAGAAAAATGAAACTCAGAAAGCTTAGCCAATTTCCCCAAGGCTGCATAACTAATAAAGAGAAGTACAAACCCTAGCATGAAGGCTATATGGAGTAGTGATGAAAAGCATGGACTCTGGATTCTCTCTGCCTGGGTTCAAATCCTCGCTCTGCACTTGATAGCTGCGTGACCTTGAGTGGGTTTTGAACCTCTCAATTTCTTCATCCATAAGAGAAAGATCTTAATAGTACCTCCATCATAAAGTTGAGTCCCTGCATCTAGAATGATTAGAAAAATGTCTGGCCCATAGAATACATTCACCAAGTCTTAGTTATTTTGATTAATATTTTTCCCTGTTCATATCAAGTCACCACAAGCAGTCAAGGACTCCCAGGCCACCCGAAGTGCTCCAGACTCTCACACCCTTAGGCTCTGTGCCTGGCCTTCCTTCCCCAATCATTAGCATACCCCTATCTTTAACATACTTTATCAAAGCCCCTCCACTTGCCCTGAAAACAGGGCCTCTGTCCTCAGGTCCTGGAGATAGTGAGGTGTCTGCCCTGCCTCTCTAGCTGCTTCCACACCTTCACCTTCCCATAGTCTCTTTGTGGTTGTTCTCCCATGTCATCTGACTAAACCACCACTTCCCACTCTTGGTGCATTTATCTAGTGCCTCTTTGACCTTGAAGAATGTATCTCCTAACTCCAGCACTATCTTTATCATTCAGGGTTCTCCAGAACCAATAGGACATGTTTGTGTCTGTGTGTGTATGTGTATAAAGAAATTTATTTTTGCGAATATTCTCACTGTCCTGATTCTGTGATAATCAGGGTGGGCTAAACATTCGCTATATTAGAAACCATGCATGTGTCCCCAGACCTCGTTTTCCTCCCTAGGTCTGGTTTTTAGAATGCTGGTGATAAACTAAGCCTGATTTATTATATGTCCATCCTGTATAGGAAAAGACTGTAACTCTAGGTATCTCTGGTCAACCTTAAGAGATATAGCAGGGGGCTATATCTGGTTGGCGTCCATCTCCCATATGGAGGGACCTGGGTTCGATCCCCGGGACCTCCTGGTAAAAATTTTAAAAATATATAGAAGGTGCGTGGGCCGCCAGGCCCTGTGCGCGGGCGCACCACCAGTTCCCGCGAGCCACACAGAAAGATGATGACATAATAGGAGAGTGACACAAGGGAGAGGCAAGATGAGACGCACCGAAAAACCAGCAACTAAGGTTGCGCGGGCAGGATGCCTCTCTCCTACATCAGAGATTCCAAGGATTGAATCCCAGTGAAGACAGGAGGAGAAGGATGAGAAGAGAGGGCAGAAAATGGACACAGAGTTGTCCAGCGAATGGACACAGAAACAGCAAAAATGGGGGGGAGGGGGAAGGGGTGTAAAAATGGATAAAAGTAAATAAATAAATAAATCCTTAAAAAAGGAAAAAAATAAAAAATAAAAAAAATAAAAAAAATAAAAAAAATAAAAAAAAAAAGAAATTTATTTTGAGACACTGGCTCATGCAACTGTGTGTGCTGGCAAGTCTGAAATTCATAGGGCAGGCCAGTAGGCAGGAAACTCAGTCAAGAGTTGATGTTGGAGACTTAGGACAGAATTTCTTCTCTGGAAAAACTCGGATTTTGCTCTTTAGACCTTCAACTGACTGGTTGAGGCCCACACACATAATCAAGGATATCTCCATTAAGTCAACTGATTGTGGATATTAAGTACACCTATGAAATGCCTTCAGAGAAATATCTGGAGTCATGTTTAATTAAATAACTGGGTAGAACAACCTAGCCATGCTTTCATGTAAGACTAACCATTGCACTCTTCTTTTCCTCATTTGGTAATTTAAGTATACAATCTTGCTTCAAATACCCTGAATACCACTCCTCCAAGTTCTGATGTACCCAATCACCCACATGGTCATGCCTTCAATCTTGTCATCACCAGGAACTGCAACCTCCTCAGAAACAAATTCAAACATCCCATATTCCAACCAACATCTCCTGTATTTCAAGTCTACTTCCTCAAATATCCCAACTTCAATCATCATTGGAGGGTATAACTTTTGCTTATTGATTCTACAGCCAATTCCCTGCCCCTTACTTCCTCAAGCCCTCAGCTTAAATTCCATGGCCAATCATCGTGCATTGCTCCTGGCCTTGACCTTCAACCGTGCGGCCTTCATTCTTTCTACTCCCACTTACTTTCATGCATTTGGCTAAATCACCATCTGGTCTTGTCCATATCTACAATAGCATAAATGAACATGTTTGAAGAGAAGCACACAACAATGCTGACTTATTCAATTCATGATCAACAAACTCAAGTGGGCTTCTGAGGCTGTCTGGCTTTCATAGCTACAGTTCATTGGTCCATTTCCTCTCCTACTCTGCTAGGTGACTATTCCATGCATTTTTCATCTTTAAGGTTGAATAACTCCTTACTAATCCTCACTCTCAGCTGATAACCTTATTTCCTCTTTGATTGAGAAAATTCAAACAATATGAAAAGAATATCTGCAGACTCCCTCCCACACACACACACAATGTCAATTCACCTTCCAGCATTTGACATGTAACATTTTCTTCTCTTCAATTGCTCTGAGAGAACTGAGTGGACTTATACTTAACGCTGGCTCTCCTCTTGTCCATGAGACCCCTTCCTTCTCTTCTATTCAGGGACAATGCTTTAGGAATTTTCCCTACTTTCTCCTGCAGCAGGAGATCTACTGTATCTCTTCCATAAATATACAGACATATTGTTTTTTATTTTTCTTATTTAAAAAACTCTCAACCATACTTCCTCCTCTATCTATCCCCTATTTCTTTCATTCTGTAAAGCTAAATTCCTTATAAAACTTGTCTATACCCACTGTCTCCAATGTATCTCCTTGCATTCTGTCTTGTAATCATTCTATTTTTCGCTCCCACATCTTCACCAACTCTGTTCTCATAACATCACCAATATCATCCATGTTCCTAAAGCTTATGTCAATTTTCAGTATTCATCTTTTTTATTATCAGCAGTATTTTACACTGTTGATCATTTTTTCCTCCATAAATGTTTTCTTAGTGTGATTCCCTGGCTCACACAGCCACCTGGCTTTCCAACAACAGTTTTGAACATCCTTTCTCAGTTTTCTCTACTAATTCTATCTCATCTCCCCATTCCCCAGACCTCTCCTCCTTCATCCTGCATGCCCTAGGTTCTGTCCTCCACTCACTGCTCTCAACACCATATATATGCTTACGACTCCCAGACTTGTATCTCCAGGCCAAGTCATTGCTCAGAATTCAACTCACATATCATACTTCCTGTGAATCACTCTTATATGGATGTCTAAAAACATCTGAAACTTAATATGCCTGAAACTGTGGTCTTGTTATACTCCAGACCTGCTCTTCTTATTGTCTTCTCAGTATCAGTTAATGCAACATTATCCTTTCAGTTACTAGGCTCAAAACCTTGACATTTCTCTTTTGCTCATCCCCACATCCAATCCATTAGCAATTGCAATCATCTCTCCTTTTAAAATACATGGAGCATATGACCTTTTCTCACCAACTCCAGCCACATGTCTAGTCCAGGCACCACCATCCACACTGGGATGACTGCAAAACCCAGGGTACTACTTCCTGCCCTTGCCCTCCTCAGTCTATAGCCTGTTCTCAGTGTGGCTATCGGAGCAAAGAAATAGGCCAGACCACTTCAGTGCTCTGCTTGAAATCCCCACTGAGTGCCCAACTTAGTCAAAGAGAAAGCCTGAGTCCTTACTCTGCCCTTCAAGGTCCACACAGTCCCTGGCCTCTGAGACGTCCATCCTCCCCTTTGTCCACTATGGACCAGTCACTTCATTCACCTCACTGTCTCTGGAACTCAGCAGGCATCTCCTACCTTCAAACTCTGGTGCTACTGTTTCCCCTCAGGTCTGAATGGTTCACTTCCTTCAAGTGTCAAATTTCAGCACCTGGTGAAGACTTCTCAGGACACCCATCTAAAATGCCTACCCTTTTTGTATTACCCTTCTCTGATTTATTTTCTCTCCTAGGCACTCCCAATTTCCAGCATGTGAACAATTTTATTCACCTTGTAATTTGTCTACCTCCCTCTTCTAGAATGTGTGTTCTATGGGGGAAAGGTGTTTTCTGGATTTTGTTTACAATTGTATCCCCCAGTGCCTAGAATGGTGCATAATAAATGCATGATTAGTGATGGTTGAATAAATAGCTGAGAGTATTTATTATCTGTTGGATATCAATAATCCAGAATAGAGCTCCTGATTTCCACCACCCCCAACCACATACACACACACACACACACACACTCAAGCCTGATTTATCTCCCAGTCTTCCTCAATCAAAGCTAGCAACCTGGGATTGATTCTTCTTTTCCCATGGCCTCCAGACCCAATCCACCCCAGGCCTGTCTAAACTACCTTCGACCCACACCCAGTTCCATCTCCTGAATGCATCTGTTTCATTCATTCCATACCCCCTCCACTACCACTCCAGTGCAAACTACACTCTGCACCATTGCTAACTGTTATCCCCACCTCTTCCCCCATTTCCCTTGAGTATCTTTCTTCACAAAGAAGCCTCCATGTTTCTTTTTAATTTAAAAAGTGTGGTCCGTCCTGCCTCTCCTACCTCAACCCTGCACACTCCCCCTATTCACTCAGCTCTCATACTTTGGCCTCTGTCTTTTCCTGCCACATGGGCCAAGAAGCACTTTCTTTGAATGCCATTCCCCAGCTCTTTACTGGGCTGGGTTTTCATCTTTTCAGTCTCAATGTAAATGTTATCTCCTCAGAGCACCCCATCCCCAACACCCCATCCATCCATACCCTCCCATCCTCGATTTGCCTCACATGGATTATGCCCTCCTAAGCATTTATCAAGTTGTAGCTATCTTATTTGTTTATATGCATATTTGTTTTCTATGTCCCTGCTGAAACTATGACAGCCATACAGGCAGGGGTCTAGCACAGAATAAGAAAATAGTAGGCCCCCAAATATACTGGCAAATGTACAGTGGGATCAATAAAAGCAAGTTCAGATCATAGCAGTCTCAGAAGCCACCAGCTGTCCCTAACTGCCCCCCAAAGAGGACAGTGAGAATGAAGCAAGAAAACTTGCATCTCACTCTTTTTAGCCAATCCTTGGTGTTTCTCTGAAGCAATTTCTCTACCTCATTTCTGTGAGAGTAAGGAGAGCTCTCTCTATTGAGCGTCATCATCCCAGACAATATTATTTGAAAGGTTTTAAGAAGCAAGAAATAACTCATCCCAAAAATAACCCTTACTTGGCTCCCAGCTGCTCTGAACAGCTGGATTGTTTTTTCCTAGCCAGATAGCTTCTGTCTCTAAACTAATAATATGGGGAGAAGCCAAATATGTTGGAATATGCTAAATGGGGTCATTGTTTCTCCTTCCCTTGGGAAGATAAACACCACTGGCTTTCTCCATGCAGACTTTCAGCTAGAAATTTTAAGCTCTGTTGTTCAGCATTGGGCTGGGTGCATCACGGAATCATGGAGTGACTTCCCTCATGAAATTAATAAACTAGCTGTACTGAGGAAAAACTGACACTTGCTGAACAATTAGCAAACAATATGACAGTACATAATTAAGCACTAAATAGTGTCATTCAGGTTCAGAGAGGATTGAAGGCTAGAGAAATTGGGAAGGGTTTTTTGGAGGAAATTCAAACTACATTTTGAAGGGTAAGAAAAGGAAGGTGGTCTAGAGGGGGAAACACTAGCAAAATATATATATAACCTGTAATATTATCTTAGCTACCTCAGAGCATCCTTGTAGGCATCAAAGCATGATCTGGAGGTAGAAGTTCTTTGCATGCTGGACATTGGTGCCACCTACACACACAGTGAGAGGAGTGAGTGGGGCATAAAGTGGTCTGGGCAGGATGGGCCAGATTGCTAGGAGTTCAAAAGCCAGGCAGAGTTTTAGAAGAACTCACCTTAGGAATCCAGTGAAAGTTTTTCAGCTGGGATGTAGCAGAACGCACCCTTAGTGGAAACACGTTTCTTTTCTCCTATTGAATAGAAGATGGCAGCAAGCCAAGACCACATGCTAGCAAGAAACAGCAGCCCCTTGCCTGACAAGCAAAAGATTTTATAAAGGGCATCACCCCAGGACTGAAGAGGTATCGGTGCTCTTTCAGGTAAGCTATTTGTGCTCTCAAGTTTTACTTTTCCTGCTCCATGATTTCTTTGGCAACTTTCTGTGGCCAGGCTTCGTTCCCGCATAAATGCTGCCATCTGCATTTCGAGTATGAGAAGCCCACGGTTTGTCTGGCATTTTGCTAGCCTACAAGAAAGAGAACACAACCTTCCAGGAATGAGGCAAGCTGCATCCTGGACCAGGTGGGGTTTACAGAGGATGTAGCCAGCTAGAGCGAGTGAAAATTTGCTTAACACCCCCAATTCTTCCCCCTTTTCTGAATATGCCTCTTGAGTCCCATGAAAGGTTTTGCCGTAACACAGAAGGTTATGTGTTGAGGGGTCCCCTAGCTTGTTTCTTAGCTGTGTAAAAAATGTGCAGTCTCTTCAGTGAGAAGGACACTGAATTTGGACACAAGTGAATATGAGTTCAGGTCCCATCACCACCATGTGCCAGTGAGTCTTGAAGTAGTTACTGAACCTCCACCTCCACCCAATCTTTGAGTCTAAGTCACCTCCTCAACGACAGGAGAGATTGGTCTGCCTCAGTGTATCTTAAATTTAGCTAATTACCAGAGTCACCTGGGGTGCTTGTCTAAGGACAGAGTCCCAACCTTCCCCTCACCCCTGGGGAATACCAATTAAGTCAGTTTCTGGTAGATGCCTGGTGATGGGTGATTTAAGCAGGGACCCAGGGTGATCCACATTTGGGATCTGCAGGGTCACTGAGAGCCCTTCCAGTTCTGATGTCCTCTGATCCCCTGACTGGTTTGATACAGTGGCAGAGGTTGCATGAAGAAATCCATAAGAGACCCATTTCTGCTGTAAAGGTTTCCCCAAGCCCTTTTCCTGGCCCTTTGGCCAAGCAGAACTAACTGATTCCTCAGCTGTGAATCTGCATACCTTTGGGCATGACTAGCATTGGAATACATTGTTTGTTGTTCGGGTCTCTTGCCTTCTGCGAGCTCCTCAAGGGCAGAGGACATGTCTTATTCATGTCTCCCTCTGAAGCACCTAGCACAGCGCCTACCTTGGGGAGGCACACACTAAATTCTGAGCGAGGATGCCCTTCATTTTGTAGGGCTGTGCCGTGCTCTTTCTGCCTTCTCCTGTAACTGGGGAGACCCTTGCATTAGGATCAGAATTGGCCAGTCAAATGTCTGCCATTTCGCTGTCCTGGGGTAATTTATGGCCATGGAGGGTTAGCTGCTGTGCTGGTTAATTTCATGGGTCAACTTGACCAGGTGACAGCGTCCAGTTGTTTAGTCAAGCAAGAGTCTGCTTATTATTTGAGAGTGCCTTGTGATAGGATTTGCATCTACCCTCAGTTGATTGCATCTACAATCAACAAAGGAGATTGGCTTCAGCAGTAAGGGGAGACTCATCCAATCAGTTGGAAGCCTTAAAAGCAAACAGGATTTCAGAGGTCAGAAGAGGAATTTGGACTCAACATCAGCACTGACTGCCCACCCTGATTGAGCATGTTTCTCCTCAACTAATTATATCTTTAAGATCCTTTCTGTAAATGAGTTCACACTCACAAGACAAGGTTTAGGGCTTGAACATATCTTTCTGGGAGTGAGGAGCCAATCTACCACAGCTGCTTTCTCCCCTCCCCATCAGCCCTGGCTTAGCCTGGACTATCAGCGATGGGGGTGGGTTGAACAAAGCAGGAAAGCTCCCAGATTGTGGGGTTACAATTCAGCTCAGCACTCTGAGGCAAGACCTGGGAAGAAAACTGGCCACATCCCAGTGGAGAAAACTGGCCACATCCCAGTGGAGAGGAGGGCTGCACCCCCTCAGCCACAGCCCCCGCCCTGCAGCCTGCTGGCTCCTCTAGCTGTGCCTGGCCTGAGCCCACATCCCCAGCCAGCACTCCTCCTGAGAGCGGAGTGTGTTTAAGATTCCCGGCACAGGGCCGAGGAGGCGATTCCAAGCATCTTGCTGCTGAGTGAACTAATCCTACCAGGTTAATTCTCTCCCTCGGTTCATTCCAGCTTATTAGATCCGGCAGGCACCCCACCGACGCTTCATTACCTGTGCCACTCCAAAGCAAGTCTTTCTCTTAATGAGCTGAGGAATGGAGGGGGCCCCCTGCCAAGCAGCCCAGACAGATGCATTTGTCCTGAAAAGAGGGAAGCCCTGAGCTCCCCAGACCTGTCCATGGAGCAAAGTTATTGGGAAGGGGAATGGAGGGGGCTAAAGAGCTGACATCTCCTGTGCCTGGTCCACGTCCGAAGGTGAGCGTGGGAGACAGAGTAAGAGAGAACGACCCTTCCCTCCGCTCCCACCCCCAATCTCTTTCCCTTTTCTCACATTTGACAGCTTATAGGAAATCTTTAGTTTATTTCAAAGGCCCCAGTACTGGAGAGATCCCACCCTCTCGCCCACTTAATCCAACTATGGCCCTTCAATCATCACACCCTGTTTTCCAACAGAGAAAGTGCCATTTCCTCCAAAAAGGCTCATTTCCAGGTTCTTTGAAATCACCCAGGGAAGAAGGAGAGAAATGAATTTTTGCATTGGCACGTGGAGAGAAGAAGGTGTGGGCATGTGTATGTGTAGATGCTCTTTCACAGGAGGGGAGTTTATGGAGCAGGTAAGGAGTGGTGGGGAGTAAAGGAGGACGACGCTCTTGCCAACACTGTATGTCTTCAACCTTAAATAATTTCAGCCTCCCCCACCCGGGCAGCTGTCTGTGGGAAAGAGAGCTCCACTAATTAATCAAGTCCTCTCCACCTCGGGTGAATGAGGGCTCTTGCCAGAAGATAAAATACTGCAGCAGCTAACAGAGTATGGCAGGCTTGGCACAGAGAGCCAGGGATGAGGCAGAAAACTTTATCAGAAGGGCACAATTATTTCACCATCATGCTATGCCTCTATTCCCAGAAACCTCGCTGCCAAGCTGACTCTTCTTTGCGCTCTCCCTGGCTTTGTTTGATCTACATTTTATTCCCCCCCCCCACATCTCTCTGCTTTCAGGTTCCCTACCCTTGCTGGGTGGCATTTAATTTGTTACATTCCATGGGTTCCTTTTTCATGGGTCTGTCTGTGTACATTCCTGCCTTTTGCTATATTTCCCAGTTTTTGTCTTCCAAAGTGAGGAGAAAAGAAAGAAAGTGACTATAGGGGGGTATAGATGTTGGGGGTACAGCCCCGGGGGTGGAGGAGGCCCCTCAGATGAAAAGACTTTCTGCATGCATCACATGAAGGAAAAAACTCGGAGAGGAGGTGGAAAGAAAAGAGAAAACAGCTCACTGAACACACTATGGTATCCAGCATGAAAGGGCTGCATGGAACAGCCCCTGTGAGGCTGAGCTCACGAGGGAACAGCAAAGAATTTTCAGGAAGGAAACCAAAGTAAAAATAGTCCTGAAAAACACAACCAAAATGGCTTCTGGGCAACTGACAGGAAATGACAAAGAGTAATGAGATTTTAAGACTCTTACCATGCCTACTCGTTCTCCTTCCCTGTCCCACCCCTAAACATAGGTTCTTAAACTTTCACTCTTTCTCTTTGACTACAGGTAGAGATGCCAGAATAGCTTACCAGAATAGGGCTTATTACCTGGCAAGCTGGGTGACTTCTCTGTGCCTCAGTTTCTCTTCCCATAAAAAGGGTTCTCTGACACTTCTCCATTCCCATCAAGGGCTTGGAGAGGATAATATTCCTTAGATGTGAACAGACTTGAGTGGGTTTTGCTGCCTTCAGCAAAAGCAAGTGAAAGGAGTTTGAGGAGGTAGTGGGCAAAGTATTTGGCATCCGTAGGTTTCAAACTTGCACAGCTTTCCACAAAGAGGGAAACACAGAACACCTCCTCCCATCCATCGCCTGCCCACACTTTCATTTTTAAGGCCCTCATTATCCTCCCCTCTCAAGCCCCAAGTTTGTCCATGCTACTACCTTGAACTGACCTTCTTCTGGTAACCAATAGCTCCCCAGCTCCCTCTCTTCCATTGCTTCCCAGCCTCCCTCTCCCAGGCTTCCACTGTGAGAGGGGTGATTAATGGAAAGGCCACATGGGCAATGCATTACTAGATTAAATTCCATAAAGAGCAAAACCTGCAACTGGAGACTCTTGCATTAGCAGCACATCACACCTGGGCAGTACAGTTTACTGTGGCATGAGAAATGGCCCATGCAGAGGGTAACAACAGTTCTTGGAACCATCACAACACAGAAGGTTTCAGCGGGTCAGGGCTTCATAGGTCCTCTGGTCCATTTCCCCACTTGACCCAAATCTCCCTACAGCACATCAGCTAAGTAGTCATCCAGACTCCTCATGGAGCACCCCAAATGTGGGAAACTTCACATCTCCACAAGGTAGTCCGGTCTGTTGTTGTAATTTGTTAGAAAAATAAGTTCAAGTTGTCTCACTTTAACTTCTACCTCTACCACTCCATTCATTAATTCATTAGTTCATTCATTCATTCAGCAAACATCTCCAGGTTATGATGTGCCAGGTGCTCATCTACAAAGCCAGAGATGCCACGGGGGACATGATGTCCCAGCTCCTGTCCTTGTAGGATGTGAACCCTCAGGAGATATAGCAGTGAGCAGGAACTCAGTCTCGTGTGATGGGGCCACCACAGGAGAAGCTGGGAGACCTCTGGGGACACATGGGAGTGAGGCTCACCAAGATGGGGGGCTGTGGCAGTCAGGAAAGACTTTCTGGGAGAAACATCAGCTCAGCTAAGATCTGGCAGGAAAGGCAGCAAGTTAAAGGAGGTCATGAGGCAGGGATGAGTTGGGGGCATCAGGACACAAGCAAGGAACCTGTGGGGGAAGCCAGAAGGTGATGAGAAGGTGAACTAGATTGGGGATAGCAGGATGGAGGAAGGACAGACTCCCAAGCTGCTGTGAGCCATTTACCCTAATAACCAGCTCCCCACTGTGGTTCATGACCTGAGTCCTAAACCCCTTCCTCTTCTACCTCCATCCCAGCCTCTCCATGCTCAATACTTGCCTTAGCTCCCATTCAGGGCCTACCGCCCACCTCTGGACAGATCCCTCTGGTCACTCCTCGTTTTGGTTGGACAGCGTCTCAGTGCCACTTGCTCTCTCTGTTGGTTCACTGCTCCTGATAGCACCAAGGCCCAAGCCAGTCAGCCTTAGTCATGCCAAAAACATCTCCCTCAGGTCAGCCTGTGGATATGCATTAGCCCGGGTGCGTCCAACTGGAGGCATGCAGAACAAGCTTCGATCTTCCCTGAGAGCTCCCCCCTGAGATGTGTGGAGCTCTCAGGACTATACCCCAAGCCTCCTCCTCTCCAAGCTCTCTCATTGTTTCCTGGTTTCAAATCAACCCTCCTTTCTCCCCTTCTCCATTTTGATTCCTAGTCTCTAAGTGAGATTTCTACTTAAATACCCTTTGTCTGATCCACTGCACCTTATAAAGCAGTTTCAAATAATGTACACTATTTCATCTGAAGCCTATGGAAGAGCAGGGTAGGGGGTGTAGGGAAGAGGGAGAATGATGGGATTCCCACGCCCACCTGCTCCTTATTTCCCTTTGACACATGAGGAAGCAGAGGCTCTGAGGATTTCAATGCCCAATGCTCTGTCTGGGTCATGAGCAGGACCAGAGAGCCAGGTCCATGTCTTCTGATGCAGGTCCAAGTTCTTGCCCCCATACATCCCCAACCAAACTGCAGGTGGGAAGTAATACTGCTGACACAGTTTTATTAGCACAGGTTAGGGTAGGCATGACAGCATGATGTGATGGTGAAGAATTCCATTTTCCCCAGTTTGCAATGGCTGGAGTCGTTAGTGGACAAGTGGATGAGCAAGAAACCTCTAGCCTCTCTCCCCTGTTTTGGGAATGTCCCACCAGAGAAGGAAGAGGGCAAGAGCATCATGGCTGAGGGAAAGGAAGAGGGTAGTACCCAGGATTCTGAAAAAGACTATTGGAAGGAGCTGGGAGGGAGGTGGGATTGGGAAGCCTATGGAAGAGCAGGGCAGGGAGTGTAGGGGGGGAGGGAGAATGATAGGAAGCCATGTGAGGGAGGGGGAAAGGGGAGGGCATTGAATGCTTAAAGATGGGCATGGTGGGGATATGCAACGTGTTAACAGATTTCCTTGTCTTGAATTCCCCTGGACTTGGAGACAGAGTACTGCAGCATACTGAGCTGAGAACCTCATTCTGATGAGGTCCCTTTACTACCTGACAGGCTACAAATAGCTCTGTGGACCAGACAGGTAAAGAAAATTACTGAACAAGCCAGACCAGGGCCACGTGTCAAGCTGGAAAGAAGGCAGGAGACGAGAAATGGCAAGTGAGCAGTGACTCTTACCTATAGTCAGTGCTGCTGGGCAGGACTGCCACCCCACGTGGCCTTGGAGGGTAGCCAGGGTCAGCTCCATGCAAGGACGGTTAGAAATGGTTCTCCTGGGCCTGGCAGAGGAAAGGGGCCAGAGAGAGGCTTCAGCCCTCAAGATTTGTGCTATTGGTCTCTGAATAATATGGAAATAATAGCAAGCTAAGTTCTTGCAAAAGTTGTCTGATTGATTCTTTATAAGAACTGGTCAGAAAGCTGAGGATGGAACATTTAGGATTTGCTTGCACTCACGCTGCTCCTGAGTAGAAGCACAAAGGTTGTAACTAGATCCACACTGTGTCAAGATCTCCTCCCTGCCCCCGTGGTTTGAGTCCACGTCTTTGGGCAGGGTGGACAGGAAGAGACCTGAGCATGTGTGTGCTACAGGTCCACTCACGCTCCCTGGGTTCAAGGGCCAGGCCACAAAGACCAGAGCTGCAGAAGGTGGAAGGTGATGCCATTGCAGTAGGTGACAGAGGTACAAGAAAGGAAAATGGCACTTGTCTAGCACGTGGTCAGAGCCCGGCAAGTTAACTCACAGGCGGCTAGGGCAGGAGCAGCTCTGAGCATAACTTCCCTTGGGTCTACTGATGGAAATGAAACCCCATCTTTAGGCAGGGGGCTTTCTCCATAACTGAGGCATGGCCTCAGTCTAAGGACAGCTGTCTCCTGCCTAAAGCAGCTTATCCCAGAGGTCCCATAGTCACAGGAAGGGGGTAAATAATACCAAAATCTTCATTGCTTGTGTCAGAGCTGATCTTCAAACTGGGGTAGGACTGACTTCCTTGACAATGTATGTCCACTACATGGCACTGTCTGAACTTCTCTCACTGAGGTCACTCCTGAAAACTGGTCCCTAACTGGGTTAGCATATTCTCCAGGACCAAGGGCAAAGCAGAGAGCCAGGCAAAGCAGACACAAGGCCGAGCACCCAGGCTGCAGTGCATTGCAGGGTGAATGGTGGCCCACCCACTGCCTGGCTTGCTGCCTCTAAACTCACAGCCAAAGCCCCTGAATCCCCTGGGCCTGGAGCCAACACCCAGGGCCATGCTTTGAAAACCAGTTCATGGAAGAAGCCATCCAACAGGAACCGTTCATGGTTTATTTTCCTAATTCCGAATTCAGAGACCATGTGGGTTTTCAACCAGAGGCTCCAGTCACAGGTTTGGACAGTGGATGTGTTCCATGATTTTCCAGATGTTTCCGCCCAGTGGAGCCTCCCTGGGACAGTGGAGAGGTTGGCAACAGGATTGCCTGTACCTGCTGTTATTCTGCAGGGCATCACCAGACTCATACAACTTCTCCTTCAATCCAGACAGGGCAAGCAAGGGGTTAGACCAGACTATGCCTCACTTTTCCCATCTGGAAGACCGATATGAAGAACCAGGCATCCAGTCTGTTACTCTCTGTGACCTAAGCACTGGACCTCTGGGGGGAAGCTGTTTCCTCATCCATTAAAGGGAGAAAGTAACCGCTGCATACATTTGTCATTTCAGTGTCTGCGCTACATGCATACTTCCTTGATCTAGTAACATCACCTTAACTCTCCTTTGGGGCCCTACCCATCTCCTGTCACATCCCACACAGATCTGATGGGTCTGATGGAGCTGATTCCTTGCAGGATATACAGGGCTGGCCTTATGATCCAAGGATGACCAACCCACATATCCCATCCCAGTCACACTGGTTAGTTCAGGGATAGGCGCTTGCAAATCCAATGCACAGAACTCAACTCCAGGATGTTTGCTGGAAATGCAGAGAGAAGGAGGTCCTCTCCCTGCTGGGCTCTTCTGTAGGAAGGATGATCCTTAGCCCAGGGCACTCTGGGGCCACCCTAAGGAAAGGGAAGCCAGTGTAGAGGAAAGCAGAACCAAGACAGGAGGGGAAGAAACTGAGGAAGGGGGAGGGAGGGAGGCCACCTCTCATTGACATCAGTGGAGGGAGGGGGGAGGGTGGCCACCTGCCATTAACATCAGTGGAGTCCCCCACACGACTCTGCTTGAAGCCAGTCCTACTGCTCCACTTTTTGTTTACATGAGTGATTTGAAAATGGTTTTTTTTTTTTCACTGAAAACAGAAATGATGCCTGTGTAATAGGTTTGCTGTGAGGCTTGGATGAGATCATATAAGCACAGCACTTAACCCAGTGCCTGGCACATGGCAAGCCAGCCCTCAGTAAATAATGCTAGCGATTATGGGGAACAAATGAGATGATGGATGTGAAAACACTCAGAAAGGCATAAAGCACTGGAAAAAAGTAAGGCACCTATTACAGGCCTTCCTGTGCTCTGATGATCTATACCTCATGTTGCAGCTCTATTGCCCACTCTCTCGTTCTCTAAATATTTCATGTGCCCAATTAGACTGTGAGAACCTTGTGGCAAGGCCTGCAGTGTGTATATCTGTTGTAGCCATCGGAGAGCAAACGTGGCAGTGGAGCCCATCAGAGCTTACGATGACAGTGCCTGAGCAACCTGGCTTCAGTGCTGGCTCTACTCTGACTAGCTGGGTAACCAAAGGCAGGCTATTTGACCATATTTAAACCCTCTGGGTCGCAGATTTCCACCATGTAAAGTGGGGCTAATGATAGTCTTACTCAGTGCTTACTCAGGTGTTATCAGCATTAACTCAGTTGATAGGTTTAAAACATTGTTAACAGTGCTAGCCCTTAGTAATCCCCATAAACATATTTGAGTAAACACTTACCAATTATTTTATTATTGTAACTCAAAAGCATTTCCTGAATACCCCAAGGATATATATCCCTTTCCTTAACATTGTGAAGAAAAAGATATGCCCCTGCCTTTAAAATAATAACAACTATTTTGATCAAGGGCTGACGATGTACATTCATTTGTGATCTTCTTGCTCTAATTGTGCACATTAAAGCTGGGAGGAATCAAATTGGACTTTTCACTTTGCAGATGAGAAAAAACGATGCCCAGAAAGGTTACATGATTTATCCAAAGTGGCACCACTTGTTAGAAATGGAACGAGGAGAAGAATCCAGGCCACTACCCCATTCTCAGGCCCAGCAGGCCCTCCCCACTATGCCACACTGCCTACGGAGATGATACACAAGCATATGGCTGCAACTCATAAACACAAACAAACAACTGCAGCTGCACAGAGATGCCTTCCTTCCTTTAACAAATATTTAATTAGCACTGAAATATGTACAACTGCCAAGAAGTTAGGGAAATGGACTAGAGAGAAGCAGAACCACCCCCACCCTGTTGTTCTTGGAAAACGGGTAGATGAAGTTACCTTCATCCATTCATTCAGCAAATATTTGAGCATTTATGATTTGCCAAGCACTGGGGATCCAGTGTCAACCAGAGGAACACAGTCCTTCCCCCACAGAGCTTAAAATACCATACTGTAAGTGCTCGATAATGTTTATTGAATCAATGAATAAATGGATAATGGATGGATGTAGGACGGATGGCTGGATGGACTGACAGATGGATGGACAGGTGGATAGATGAATGGGTAGATGGATGAATTAATGAAAAGAGATATTGGATAAATGGATAGATGAATGGATGAGTGATGGATGGGTGGGTAGATGAATGAATTCTTCCAGGGACACAAATGTCTTTGAGCTTTGTGAACATAAGTTCACACCCTTGCCTTTCCTTGGTTTTCAACCCCAAAGGAGATGATTTGTAGCATGAGAATTTGACTCTGATAATTTAGGAGATGAAAGAAGCCAATGAGATCAGGAAACCCAGCTCCTTAACTTTAAAGATGAGAAAAGTAGCCCCCAGAGAGATAAAAGTGGCCCCCAGAGAAAAGTGGGCCCCAGAGAAAAGTGGCCCTCAGAGAGATAGACCCAAGGTTGCAAACAGCCATCCAGCAGGATAGACTCCCGGCCCTTGAAGAGAATCACATCCTAGGGGAGTTAATAGTTTCATGTCCACAGCTCCTCCTTGACCCAGAAAAGCCAAACTTCAAGAAGGCTACCCCCAGAATGTGTTTAGCCAGGGTGAATCTTGTCTTAGGTCTCAAAGATCATCATATTTGTTTCTGAGCGCCAATTTGTAAGCCTGCTAATAAAGTCCATCTGCTTGCAACAGAAGCTGCCTCTGCCTGTGATTACTGCTCAATAATTGTTCTTGAGGGAAAACATCTGTTGTTACTCTCCCGTTGCTGGTTGTCTTCTCCTATTTGCCTCACCCCACATGCCTGTCCAGTTGTGGCCAGGCTGGAATGCTGTGGCTGGGTGAGACAGAGCAGGATCTGGTTCCCCTGTCGTTCCAACTGCACCCTGTGTCTTTGATGGTCTCTCTCCGGCCCAACTGTATTGTTAGTTGGTTCTCATCCATTTAGTATTTTGGATCAGGAAGCATCTATTCTCACCCAAAGGCATTGAGCCTTCTCTCCTAATCTCCTAAACTGATTGAAAGCTCCCATGCCTAAGAATACCCTCAAAGCATACCCTCACTGCTGAGGGAAACTAGTTTAGCCTACCTGTTTTTCAATGAGATAATCTCATGACCCAAAGAACTCCAAACTGAGGCTGGTATTCCCCATAACTATAAAGAGACAGGCGGCAGAAGAATTTACTCCTTGAAATTTCATTGCAAACTGTCAAGGCTAGTGTAGAATTCCTGAACACAATTCAACTGCTGAAAGGCAATGAAATCCCTCGTGTCCTCCCTGCAGAAGCAAAACATCAAATGACACAGGTTAAGAAATGCAAAACTAGCCACCTGCTGTGCTCTTCAAATATTTCTAACAATTTTTCTGATGCTTTGAACTGATTTAACCCACAGTACATTTGGCCCCTAAACAGCTTTTCCTTTGATTTTTAAACTGTGGTGTAATTTAATTCACAGAGACCCAACTCTCCTCTACTTCTCAAGCCAAGGCTAGAAACCAGAAGCCTCAAAATCAAGTGATACATTTTTCCTTAGGAAAAAAAATCATTGTATAGTTCTAAAGATGACCTAAGTCAGGGAGGAAAATGAGCAAAACTGCAAAGCCCCAGAGACAAATAGAAATTAGCCCCAGAGACTTGAAGAAACCAGCGACGGGGCAAGGAGTATTTTGGCTGCCAAGTTGGAAACGTGTCCTCTTCTATGTACCTGCTCCCTGACAGTCCATGGATGGTCTTTGAGACAGTGAGAGAGGAAGCAAACATGGGGATTATAAGGAAGATGATTGCAATTAGTCCATCCTCTGTATTTGTCTTCATCTTTGAACCAGAAGATATGATGCCAATTTGGGGTGCAATCCATCTTGAAAGACTGTAGCCAAAATTGACATCTATCCATGGGCAAGGCAAGCAGGGACAAGGAAGGGAATACAAGCTTGAAATCTATAGGAGAGAAAACTGAAAACATGAAAAAGAAAGGGGATCCCAACTCGAATCTGAAATCTGGCTTCCAGTAAGATCATCATTCTATTATCTCCACTTGTTTGGATTGAAGAGCCAGTGTGTTTGTCCTGAATATAAGAGCTGCTCTACAACTTCATCCAGAACCATTTGATGAGCCTGTGTCCTTAAAAGTTCACAGTATTTTTATCAAACATCAGGAAAGCCCTGGTAATTTGCAGCAATTTAGTATGCTTGCTTTGCTTTTAGAAAATCCACACCAATTCAAGAATTGCCCAGTCACTGTGGCTGTTAACACATATGCAGTATCTCTCTACAGCTGCCTGCCAGCTGTCACTCCAGAAAAAGTAAGCCATCCCAGCCTCCCCCAGCTCCCCTATCTCTGAAACCCTCACTGCAGCCTCTATTCTGTCCAACGTGATAGAAGAAAGCCACGTCCCTCCCCAGTTTCCATTCCCTTCTCCTCTGGGTCTTGGAGAATGGACACTCAATGCCTAAAACCCCTGGCACACAAGTGAGTGGGGCAGGCCTTCTGTGTCGCTGACTTGGTCTCTCCTGGCCATTCCATGGACATGTGTTGCTGGGACCATCTGCCACATTGTCAGGGTTGAGAAAGACCCAAGAAGAAGGATCCACCTCTCCATCTGCTCTCTTTTAGCAAGAGTTGGTTCAATGCTGAGCCCATTCCCAGACACACTCATGCCCACACATTCCAAGGCAATAATCTGGACATTCCTGCCCAAGCCTTCTAACAGTTCCTGTGTTTAATTACAGGTCTTTAAATTCTTAGCCATGCTGTTTTTACCTATTTTCCCATTTGCCCTCAAGTTCTGGAAATAACCACAGGCATTCTCTTTGAATAAATGTTCTACTTTTTACCCCTTAGCAAAAGATACACATGTATAACTCTCCAGGAAGCCCACAGATCCTGTTTGATGGATTAAATCTGAGTTCCTGCAGACTAGAGCTCTGCTTTTGGGGGCCAGGATCACTTCTTTCGTGCCCTGTCTCTGGTATACCTAAAACAGGGTCTGATATATGATAAACCCTTAATAAGTATCTATTGACTTTAATGAATGAAATAATTCACTACTGTGCACTGTTGTCTTCCTTAGAGAGTGGAGCATGAAGAGACTTCATTGTCCTTTGAGTTTTGTCCCTTCAATGAATTCAAACTGAACGCCCTCCTGGAGAGCCCCATTTGCAGCCTCTAGATACCTCTGGATTCAATTACTCTCAATCCTATCTCCAGACAAGACTGAGACCTTGGCATTACCCAAGTAAACCATGCCTGTTTGACATCAGGTGTCCCCCAACCAGCCAAACATTCAACAAATGTCACCTGACAATTGTCACACACTCACGGCCAGCAGGTGATGAGAGTCAGCACTGGAGAGTACCTCCTCATTGCCACTCTCCACTCATGTTCCTTTCTCTGACTAAATTCATGACAGTAATTAAGGCCTGAGCAAATCTTCGCCCTCCCATCCATCTGTAGCTCTTCTGAGCAAAGAGGAAGTTGCTAGTCCTCGCACAGAGAGTTAGAGAGACCCATAGTGTCTTAACCTGCCACTAAGGTGAGTGCCATCAAGTACTAGAGGCCACCACCTCCATGTGGGTCTGCTTCAGGCCCACTGCTTTGCCGTAATCGCCATCCCGGATCTTCTTTCCAACTGAAAATACCCACAGCCAGAAACAGCCTTCAGCAAGGAACCAGCCACTTTTCTGAGCTGCATCTCATTTGGGGTTCAATGCCCTGTTTCCCAGCTGCAGACACGCACTGCGATCCACACCTGTGATACAGGCCAATGTCCCAGATGCTCCCCATCCCTGCGCAGTCCTCCAAAAGGCAGGGCCGCCCCCACACTGCCCAGCATCCTGGCCTCCAATGAGCACTTGCCAAGAAAGGGATGGGACAATTGCAAATGGTGCTTCCCGCATCTGTGAGCTGGATCAGAAGTTCCTAAAAATGCACATTTGATAAACTCATCCCAAAATCTCAGGCAACCAGGAGCAGGGTGAGGACAAATCCTTCATGCCCATACAGATTTATTAAATATTTAAAGTTGCTACATAGATTTAAAGAGCCAGTTTATCTATTTTTGTAGGGTTGATCAATCACTGGTTCCCCTAAAGAATGCCAGACCTTTAACTACTCATCTGATTGTCTGTGGCAACCATTCTGCTGCTGGGCTGATACTTAATATTTTATCTGCATGGCTCCTGGGCAAACCCCAGGCTTCCTGAGGCTGCCTCCCCAACAAGACTCCCATTTGCTTTGAGAAATCAGTATGCCCACCCACATTGTATTCAACTGCCCCCTTCCCAGTACTAAA
This sequence comes from Tolypeutes matacus, assembly GCA_026826555.1. Taxonomy (NCBI): domain Eukaryota; kingdom Metazoa; phylum Chordata; class Mammalia; order Cingulata; family Chlamyphoridae; genus Tolypeutes; species Tolypeutes matacus. The sequence goes on from JAKSZT010054226.1 coordinate 10,009,233, forward strand.
AGGTAAAGAAAAGAACTGGAAAAACTGTTTATTTCTTTCCCTTCTCACTTCAAACAGGAGATTTACTTTCAAAAACCCCATTAAAGGTTTGATGTGTTTGCTGCAAAACTGCTGCTGAGTTAAAAAGCACCAGCAAATTACATTGGCCTGCAGTTCCCAGTAGCTGCGAGACCCCAAGATAAGGCTGGGTTCTTGTCTCTGCAGCACTTTTGTGGTTTGAATTGATACCAACCTGAACCACAATTACCTTTCCGTATGTTGGATGGCAGGGGAGATTCCATCATGTGTCAGTCTCCAAGATAATGATAAACAGGTTAACAGGCTACAGGTAAACTATACATGGTACCAGGTGCAGAAATAAGGACTCTGCCCTCAAGCTACTTCAGCTCAGGAGAGACAAGACAAGGGATCTGTCACTGGTTGGGACTCATGGCATCAGCAGAGATTTGGCTCCCTCTTGGCAGCCAATTGTTCCCTACAGAATCACAGTTAAACCTCACTCATTCACTTTACTGAGGATTTGGTCTAGGCTATGAAGGCTGCCTTTTTCATTGACCCAGAAAAAAAGAGTGGCTCTATCCTGGGCAAATAAATAGAAATCAGATCATGGGAAGAATTGCACTGCTCTAAGAACAACTAACCTGATGTAACTTGCCTAAACACAATTGTGTCCTAATTCCATGGGTCTATGGGAACTTGATTATCAGGGGTTGTGACATACGCATGTGTCCAGGTGTGGAGGCAGAAACCTTTGCTCACATTCGAGCTGGAAGAGGCATTATAGATCTAACGCGGCCACTTTACAGATAGGGAAACCGAGACCCAGCAAGCAAAAAGATATGCTTAGTGTGTCTGAGTATTTCCATGATGCATACTGCCAGTGTTTGCCCTTCCATTGGCAGGAATAAAGGAAAGTGAGCCCTGGGAAGCCAGTTCAGGGAGGTCTCACACTCATACATGCATGCACATGCACGCACATGCACATTGACTGCTCACATCCCTGAGACCTGCGACTAAAGCGGGCATGTTCAGCTGTGAGCATAACCATCTGCCCTAGAAACAATTATAGTCTAATTAGGATGATGTTGCTTTAGAAGAATTTATAGAGGATGGAAACCCCTTACACTAACTGTTAAAGTGCCTAGTACACAGTACAGACTAAGGATGCTCTGGAAGTGACGGCTCTTGATGTCGCGCTTGAAGGATGGAGTTAGATAGAAGAGGAAGAGCATGCAGATCTGCACAGGCTTGGTGAGTGTGACCAATAAGGGGGATGGCAGGCAGATGCTAAAGGGCAACTAGCCAGAACTTGGCCAAATATTTGCACAGTCCCCAAGCCACCCCAGTCTCTCCCAGGACTGCAGAGAGAGCTGCTGACTAGTCTCTGCTTCTACTCTTGCCTTCCACATTCTTGACAAAGGAGTCAAAGAGAAATTTTAAAACAAGTCAGACAACATTGGGCTTCTGCTTAATCTCCCCACCCACCTCCCCTCGCCCCCCCACCACCACCCAGTGGCTCCCCATTGTACCAGGAACAACTCCTGACCATGGACTCTCAGGCTTTTCATGATCTGGCCCCTGAAAACTTCACCAGCTCATCAATAGCTTTGCTCTTCCATGTGCACTGTGTTTATACCCCTCTCTGCTCCTCAAGCACACCAGTGTGGCTTGTGTCACAGGACATTTGCACAGCTGATTTTTCTACCTAGAATGCTGTTCTTCCAAGAACAGAGCTCCAATCATCTTACTATTCTGTCACATTTCTCTGTTTGATTCCTTTTAATTTTTAGTTTTATTTGAGCAGTTGTAGGTTTACAGAAAAGCCATGCAGGTAGTACGGAGTTTCCATACACCATCCCCCCTCCCACACACAAATACACATGCAGTTTTCCCCATTTTTAACATTTTGCATTAGTGCAGTGCCTTTGTTACAATTGATGAAGCAATATTACTACAATTATGCTATTAACTCTGGTCGTTAGCTTACATTAGGGTTCACTCTTTTTGTTGTACAGTTCTGTTTTTCTTGTTTTAATTTTTATTCTGGTAACATATATACAGCCTAAAATTTCCCATTTCATCCACTTTCAATTATACAGTTCAGTGGTGTTCATTATATTCACAGTGTTGTGCTACCATCACCACCAGCCATGACCAAAACTTTTCCACCACCCCAAACAAAAGCGTTATACCAATTTATACCCCATATCACTCTCTAAAATGTTCTTATTTAATTAGCTACTTATGTGTGTATTGTCTGTTTACCTGCAAAGTGTTTCTGGTGTGGATTGGCAGGAAGATAATACACACACACAGGAGAGTTAGGTTAAGTTTCAAAGTTGACCGGTCGAGGACTTCATCAGAAGAGAAGAGGTACTCTGCACTTGAGTGACTCTGTCCACAAGGTCTGGCCACATCTTCGGGCTCAGTTCCTGCTGCTCCCCCAGGGCATCTCTCTGCTTTAGGAGTCATCTGAACAAACAATACTTCTCACTTCAAGGAACTGTTTTCAAAATCAGATTTTCTTGGAGTTCAAAACCAAACTCAGTTTGGGCAAGACCACACACCCATTGGGTAGAGAGAGCAGTAGGTGCCCAGATGTCTCTAAACAAACCTCCATGTCCAGCTTCCCAGCATCTGGAAAGCCCATTTCCCCCTTGCTCTCCACCTGAAATGCAAGGTCCTTGATGATCTTGTCATTCTCCGCATCCCCAGAAGAGAATTCCTAAAACAGCATCTTGCACTGAGTAGTTGTGCAGAAAATTCTCATCGAATGAATTGAAAATTGGTGAAGATATTCACAAATGAGGCCCACTAAATCAGCCATTGCCCTTAAATCATTCAGCCTTCCTTTCAGTGAGGTTAATTTAGTAAGGTTTACGAGTGGATTCTCTCACCCCGGAGTGAATCCCATACTAATTTCTGACTCATTGATTTACTTAGGGTTTCAAGTCACCGAAGATTATCAGGGACTTTGAAATAATTGAGGAATTTTGGGTAAAGAGGAAAGATAGATGAGAAATTTAAAAAGCCCAATGAAAAGTAGTTCATAGAAGTGCATATAAAATGGACCCAACCACTTGCTAGAGGTCAACATCAATTTGCCTCCATGTTTCTTAGAAGCCAAGCAAACATTCTGCCTCCACGCAATATCAACCATTTTTAACGGCACACCCAACGCTGGCCTTATGTGTTGGTAGTCATCTCTACTTGTGTTGGTCATTAGCATCTAATTATAACACAATTTTCATTTTTTCCACCCAAAAAAGGTTTTATTGTTTTCTTATGTATCCTTTCTCCATTATTTCAATCTTGTTGTCATTTCTGTGGTTTTGGAAGTCCCTGCACATCTTTAGTGACATGAGGCTGAGGGTAAAGCAGTCAATGATTCCAAAGTGTTTTGTTTTGTTATGTCTTTTGTATATATAGCAAGTCTGACTTTTTTGGCTGAGATTAAAGCCTACCCTTTCCATCTGGCCTTTTCAAACAGAATTTTTTAATGAATAAATGCACCAGTCCACTTGGTGTATTCTTCCGGTCATTCATTCGACATCCGTCTTCATGCAGTCATGCAGTGGATTTCCTTCTGCCTACAGAGTAAGGAAGCTGAGCCTGTGGACGACTTCCGTGGGACAAGAAGCACCTCAGGGCAGTGGGCCAGCAAGTTCCAGGAGATTCGAAAAATCCTCACGCTGGAGCAGAAAACATTTTGAACAATGACCGTGAGGCTTAGCCTAATTGGGAAGGGAGGGCCCTGCTAAGCAGACCAGGATCTGAAGCAGGACTCAGCACAATCTCGAAATCATGTAATTTTTCGCTTCAATGAGCATGCAAATGTATTAGGGGGAAAAAAGGAGAAAAGGGTCTTAATTCAAAGATATCTGAAAATGACAGGGATGATTGATAAAGGGGTTTAGATGGCAGGCACAATGGGTGGGCCCATCCCCCACCCCTCCCCACTGGGCACTGTGAGAGGGCGAGTCACTGAGCTGCAACCCCGAGGTGAGCCAAGAACCAAGAAGGGCGGGGGAATCCAGACTCGCGACATGTCGCCTCCCACGACTGAGCTCTGCCCTAGGACAGTGCAATGAGGGAAGAGGAGGAGACAAGAGCTCAGATGCACCCTCTACCCTGATGAGACAGGTAGAGAAACAGCAGACTGGGAGGACAAGACCACTTGGAGCACATCCTGTCCAGCTCATCATCTTGCAGAACAAGCAGGCTGCATCACCACCTTGGAAGTTTTCAAAACCAAGGGCAGCTCTCCAGGCAGTTCAGGTCCTAACCACACAACTGGAAGAGGTGATCGATTGTAAAAGAACAAGTCCAAACCTGAAGGGGACAAAAGATTGAAAGAATTTTCTGACAATGTCATAGAAGTCCAAAAAGAGGAACTTGGGAGTTATCCTCTGATCCTTCTAGAACATGCTGTGCAGCTCCATGGAAGGATGGGGAGCTGCCCCTGTCTCTCCCCAGTGTTCCCCCAATTCTTGTTTAGCCATAAAATGCCTTCTAGATGAGAGGCACCCTACCCGAAAAAAGCCACACATTCAATTTGGGATGAAGTTGATTTAGGATGAAGTCCAGAGGCTTTCTGCCTGGTGCCTCATGTAGACATGACCCATGGTCTTTGTTCACTTAATTCCCGTTATGCTCGTAGAAACCAGTCAATGTGCAATTCCAGGGATTGCACACTATTACCACACTTAGCTCTCCACCATAGAGCTCTCTACCATGATGTCACAAAGATAAATTAACATTCTCAAGACTTAAGGTTCTTCAAGGACAACTGTACAATGCATAAAGTCTCAAAACCCTGTAGGAAATAGCACACCCTGAAGGTGATGCTCAAGGGGGTGAGGAAATCACAATGGTTGTGGCATGGAAAGCCTTAGTTTGCTATTCAACAGGAATGAAGACTTTAGTGACAGCATACTCTTCAAGAATTTAGACCATGGGAAGGGAGAAAACACAGCATATCCCTAAGAAAGGGCATGTATCTTTCCCTTCCTATGTTTTTAATTCCAAAATAATCCCATTTTAATTACATTTATAAATTTTAAATGGTTAATGCTGTGCCATGTAAGACACTCACCCCCGCCTTAAAAACTGCACTTTAATTTCCAACTCAATTGCACATATAAATTTGAAAACTGAACACTGGGCAGATGAGAACAATTTCACAGACTCCCTCACATGAGCCGCTTTGAAAACCACAGTGCACTTTAATTCCACTTCAATTGCATGTATAAATTTTTAAAAAGTTAATGCCATATTGTAGAGAAGAGCTTTAATTGAGTGTTAACGAGCTGCCAGAGCAGCTTCTAGCCAGCCCCATTACACGGCAGGGCGCCTCAGAGGGGTCCCTGAGACACCGAACTAAAAGCGTCTAAATGCACGGTACACACCAGTCACCTTCCTGTGCCAGCTTTCACACCGGCCCTGATTTTTCAGGTGCTTGCCCCGTGGCCTGACCTTTTCTTTGAAAGGGACCGAAATGAGATCACAGGAGCTGCAACTCCAGGGGCCATCTGGGAATCCCAGGCCATTCTGTTTACTGTGATGGCAGCACCTGAATGCCAGTAGAATTCTAGAACATACCGCCTTAACTGTTAAATGAAGCAATAGGAACTATTTTGCAGAAGAGGCTGAATGACTGGATCAAGGTCGTACAGCCAGTTTGTGTTTAGAATCAGAAACCAATCTCATGCTTTTTAAATTTTATAATTCACTGCTGCACCGAGGTTCTTTGAAATTTTGGTTTTGACTTAGTGAAAGATAGAAAGGCCTATGATGTTAACAAGCAGCCCCTGGTCCCACTGCTCTTCCTCACCAGTTCCCAATCTCCAGAAGCAACCACTTTCAACTGTTAAGCTGCTTCCTTTGGTGTTTATCTCTATATTTCTAAACAACCCATCTATACTAAGGTGGTAGTCTGAGCACTGGACCCCTAAAGATGTCCATGGCCTAATCCTTGGAAAGTGTGACCCTCTGATGGTGAAGTTCATGTGTCAGCTAGGCCAGGTGATAGTGTCCAGTCATTTGGTCAAACAAGCACTGGCCTGATTGTCACTGTGAGGATATCTCATGGACTTAAATCATCAGGCAGTTGATTGCATCTATGACTGATGGCATTTACAATCAACAGAGGAGATTGCCTTCAGCAAAGAGAAATGCCTCATCCAATCAGTTGAAGGCCTTAAAGAGAGAACTGAGGATTTTAGCAATCAGAAAGAATTTCCATCTCTACTTCAGCCAGTCAGCTTCTTTCCTGGGTAATTCAACAGAATCTTCATTGAAGTTCAACTTGCAGCCTTCCCTATGAAATTCAGACTTGCCCACCATCGTGTGAGTCAATTCCTGTAATAAATTTCATTATATTTATTTATAGAGAGAGAGAGAGATACACACATGCATATAGGATATATATATATATTTATATTTATATTATATTATATATATATATATTTCCTGTGTGTGTATAGATATATATATCCTGTATATATAAATACATCTTGTGTGTGTGTATATATATATATATCCTGCATATTTATATATGTCCTGTATATATATATATCCCGTCAGTTCTGTTTTCCTGGAGAGCCCTGATTAATACAATGGCTTATATGGGAGGAAAAAAAAAGGCAGGAGTCGGGGCGCTTTGCAGATGTGAATAATTTAAGGAGTTAAAGATGGAAAGAGTTTTCTGGATTACTCAAGAGGGGCTGATATAATCACATTGTTCCTTATAAGTGAGAGGCAGGAGGTCAGGCTGAGTGGCAGGAGATGTAAGGACAGAAGCAAGAGGTTGGCGTGATGTGGAGAAGCAGTAACCAGCCAAAGAAAGCAGACGGCCCCCAGAAGCTGAAAAAAGGGCAGCAAATGGTTTCTCTCCTAAAATCCCCAGAAGGGACACAGCCTGTCTACACTTTGAAATTAAACTTCTGACCTCCAGGACTGTAAGAGAATAACTTTGAATTGCTATACGCTGCTAAATTTGTGCTAATTTGTTACAGCATCAATAGGAATTTAATATACTGATATAGCTTGATCCTCTGTTTTAGGTATCATCTTCTGGAGTCCTTTCGTAGAAAATGAAGATTTAGGTTTCATAAAGCACTTCATCACACAAATGTCCCTCCTTCTCTGTCACCCCAGTAAAGTTATATAAAAATTTACACTCAAATCAGTATTGAGTGATCAAATGTTTTCATTAGATTTGAAACTACAACTGAGCTAAAACCATGATAATATCTCCTTTCTTTGTGAACAAGCTTTTGTTTTCCCTGAACTTAATAACCACCCCGCCCCCCAAGAGAGCTGTAAAACTTCCTTCAATGAAATTAACCACATCAGTAATCTATGAGTTCCATATTTTTCTTGGAGGCCTCCTGGAGGCCTCTATCCCCAAATTCCAATATGGACTGCTTGGTTTCTAGGCCTGCTGCACAGTTATAATCCTTGTCCACATCCTTCCTGGGAATTTCTTTCACCTCCATCCTATCTTCTGCTGGACGCTCTGTCTTCACCTTCTTGTATTATTCCTGCTTCCAAAATGCTGGTGGCAAGCCCAACCATTTGACCCCTGAGCCTTTGTCTGTCATCTCCTCCACCAAGCTGTCCTAGTATTCTGAGCATTGACAGTGATGGGCTTTGTGGCAGATTTTGTTGGATTAATTGTTTGGGGCATCTGTTGCACCCTTTCAATACAGAATATAATTACCTTCATTTCTGAGATATTTCTGGGAATATTTCTTCTCTCTGTTTTACTCTCTCTCTCTCTCTCTCTCTCTCTCTTTCTCTCTCTCTCTCTCTTTCTCTCTCCTTTCTATTAATTGGAGAATGGACCTTCTGGATCAATTCATATTTTCACTTTTTTACATCTAATCTACCAGATATTTTGCTTTGCTTTCTCAACTTCATTTTAAATTCCTCCTTTACATTTTATTTGTTTTATTGTATGTTCAATTGTTAAGGATTCTTCCTTTTTTATTTTATTATTCCTTTGCATAGCATCTGTTCTTTCAGGGATAAAACATCTTTACTCTGAGGATACCAATTAAAGGTTTTAAGTGTTTTGCTTTTTAAGTTCTCTTCTGTTCCCTGAATTGTCTCTTTTTTCTTAGTTCTTTTGTTTTGGTCTCTGTTTTTCATATTAGAGACTTTCCTCAAATGCCTGGTGATTTCTGGCTCTCCGTTTATATTTAAGAGGAAAGCACTAATATCTGATTGGAATATTTGTTTGCATGAGCAGGACTTCTGTGGTGATCATCTAGGCTACACACAGGTTTTTTTGTTTTTTCTTTTACCGGGAGGTTCCAGGGATCAAATCCGGGTCCCTCCATATGGGAGATGGACACCCAACCATTTGAGCCACATCCGTCCCCCACACACAGGTATTCTGATTCTCCTCCATGTGGGCACAGGGTAAGCTTGCATTCCCTGCCCCTTTAAATAAAGCTGTGGCCATGTAACTTGTTTGGGCCATTGACATGTCAGCAGAAGTGATGTGTGTCCCCCTTTCTCTCTGCCAGGGAAAACAGCAGACCCCCTGATGGCAACTATATCAGCTTCTGTCTTGAAGTAAGGATGGCTCCGAGCAGAACCCCTAGATTATCCAAAAGGGATGGTTGTTGTGAGTGAGAAATAACCTTTTGGAGGATAAGCCACTGAGATTTTGAATTGTTTGTTACTACAGCATAACCTAGACTATCCTGAAAGTTAAGGAAATTGATAGGCAAAAGTGAGGGGCTGGAATATGTGGCATTGACTTAAAGATCCAGGAGTGGGCAACAAGGAAATTTAACACAGGCTAGAAAAAGGATGAGCCATGTTAGGAGATAGGGAAACATCTAGTAACACTATCACCCAAGGTAACTTGGGAAACAGATAATAACCTAATGAACTTGTAGCTCTAGAAAAGCAGGTTGGAAAACAGAATATTTGGAGCATGTATTTGTTGATGTTCACTGCACTTGGCAAAAGATAGTGATGAGCTCAGGAAAGAATATGTAGTTATGCAAGCAAGAATGAAATGAACTGAAAGTTACTAATTTGGGGATTTGCATGGTTGGAAGAGGAAGTTGCTTTCCAACTCCAAGCATTAATAGAAAAAACTAAGAAGATGAGAATTTTTTTAAAAATTGAAAGGATGATTATAAATCAACCTTAAAGTAAAATCCACAAAATCATGGTCAGCATGCCCAAAACTAACATCCCAGAATGGAGTAAGACATCTCAAAGTAAAGTCCAACTAAGAGTGTAGCAACCAGAATATCCTTCTAATTGGAAAAATGACTCAGTGTAGAGGCCAAAGGTATGGATCTCCCATCAAAGCCTGATTGTTCCAAGGAACCTGCATGCAAATTGAGAGAAAAATAGGCATGGAGCAAGAAGGCAAATAAACATAGCAAATCCAAGACATTTTTCTACAAAAGAACTGTGTGTGGTTGTTAGTTCATGGAGCTATCAAATAGATAATGAGCTAACTAAATTGTTTAAAGTGTATACCGCCAAATGAACCATCAGCCTAGACTGGTACGCGTCGAAACTTTAAATGATCCTTGGGCTTCCATCATCAATGGAGAGGAAGTAGGCTAATCCCACTCAGTTCCAATGGAAGTCACATCCCAGTCAGTGTCCACCTCAGATGAGCAAATGAGGGTGATGGTAAAAGAAGGACATGGAAAATGGCACAGCGATTCAACACAGGACACAAGGAACAAGGGAACAAGTCCAGGAAAACAATGAGGGCACAATCAAGGTATTTCCCCCTCCTCAGACTTGAGGACCCTTAGCATCACTGTTCACTAGGATTACAGAACTACTGCAGTACTGCCCACAACCTAACTCTCCTTCTTCCCCTCAGAACAAGGGTGTATTATGGCCATATATTGGAAGGAGGGAGGGGTGGCAAATAACTGATCTTGTTTGACTTTGGGATGTATGTATGTGTGTGTCTATGTCTGTTTGTGGTGTAGGGAGTGTGTGTGAGTATGCTATGGGGTATGTGTGTTGTGTGGGTATGTGTGTGTGTGTATGTGTGGTATGTGTATGCTGTGTGTATGTGTGTGGTATACACGTGTGTGCATAATATGTGTGCATATATTATGTGGTGTGTGTGTATATGTGGTGTATGTATGCAGTTTTGTGCAGTATACGTGTGTGTAGTGAAGTGTGGTGTGTGTATGTAGGTGTTGTGTGGTTTCATTCATGTGTGGCATGTATGTGTATGTGGGAGCATGTGGTATATGTGTGAATGTGTTTGTGGTGGGTATATGCTTATGCCAAGATGCCTGTGTTCTATGTGTGGTATGTGTATGCATGATATGTGTGCCATGTGTATATATGTGTTGTGTGTGTATGTAGTGTGTGTAGTATGTGGTTTGCAGTGTGGTGTATGCATGTAGTGATGTGTGTTGTATGTGTGTATGCAGGAGTGATGCATGTGGTATGTGTATGTGTGTTGTGTTCACATGTGCATTGCGTGCAGTGTGTGTTGTGTGTATGGTGCATGCATGGTATACATGTGAGTGTGTAGTGCATGCATCATGTGTGGCTTGTGTGTGTGTATAGTGCATGGCATGTTTGTGTGTGGTGTGTGGGTGTGTTGCTTGTGATGTGGGAGTGTGATGTGTGTGGCATATGTGTACGTATTTTGTGTGTAGCATGTGTGTATGGCATGTGAGTGTGTAGTGTAAGCATGTTGGTGTGCATGTGTGAGTGCATGTATGCTGTGTACACATGTGGTGCATGTGTGGGATGTGTGTGGTGTATGTGGGATGTGTGGGGTGTAGGGTGTGTGATACGCAGGTGTGTATGTTTAGTTCCTCAGTCACCAAATTGGGAGGAGCCACATCTGAACATGAAACAGAGCCTACTGAGCTCACCTTTGATGAGGAGATGGTCATCAGGTACCACTGAAGGTGAGGCTGAGCTTGATGCCATTGTTGGAAGAGATAGTAGAGCCACCTGTTTCAGGGGGTGGGGGAGCATCCTTTGTATGTGGAAAGGGGAGGGGATCGAGTGTTTGGCCACCAGATGGGAAGACCCGCTGTCCAAGTTCACAGATCTTCCAGTTCTTTCCCTTCCAGGCACACGGTGAAATTGCATCCCTTACACTTAAAGTTAGACAAGGCCTTAGGACTTTGCTTGGCTGTGGGTGGGAGTCATGTGTGTCACTTTCATGGGGAGTGTGACAGTTTGATATAGTTATGAATTCCAAAAATAGGTATGGATTATGCTTGTAAATTGGTCTGTTCCTCTGGGCATGACTAAGTTATGATCAGGGCTTTGACTGGGCCACGTCAGTAGGACGTTGACTCCCCGCCCTTTGGTGGGCAGGGACTGAGAGATAAAACTACATGGCAGAGCCATGTAGTTGGAGTTTTGATGTTGGAGTTCTGATGCTGAGTTTTAATGCTGAAGCTGGGGGAAGTCAGCACACAGAGGAGCTTGGTCATGAAGAAGGAGAGAAGGTTCCAGGAAAAGAGACAAGCTGTTCACCTGATAGTCTACAGTTGGCCTTGTAGCCCAGAGAGAGGCAAGCCCTGGAAAGAGAGGAACCCAGGAAGCCTGAACCCTGGCAGACGTCAGCAGCCAACTTGTTCCAACACGTGGCAATAGACTTTGGTGAGGGAAGTAACTCATGCTTTATGGCCTGGTAACTGTAAGCTTCTACCCCAAATAAATACCCTTCATAAAAACCAACCAATTTCTGGTATTTTGCATCAGTACCCCTTTGGCTGACTAATACAGGGAGCTCTGAGAGTCAACGCAGAATCCACCTCAGGCCTTCCCCTCCACAATCGTTCCTCATAGCGGCTGCTCCCTCTGCCTACGTCCCAGGATGAGGGTGACTTGGAGCTGAGCCTCCAACCAACGCGTGGTGGACATATGGCTCCAGTGAGAGAGAAATTGTGTTGTCATAAGTCAGATTAATAGCTCATTACTGAAGCGTATCCTAGCCAATACTTCCTACTAAGCTTGGTGGTGGTGGGCTTCATTGCAGATGGGTAAGTCAGAGAACAGCACTCAATATCTGGGAATCTTTTGCTGAACACCAGTTTCTCCAGAGAGGGATCATCCAATTTCCTGCCTAGGAGGATTGGTTTCCTGGTTTGGGGATAGAAGAAGAGAGTCTCACTGTTTAATACACAAACTTTCACCTATTCCTTCTCTGTTTTCAGATGTCTCCCTCTTCCTGCTCCATGCAAATGTCCCAGTTTCTCCTGGGGTGGGGTGGGGCTTGGGAGATAACCTGGGGCCTACTGATTTGAGCAATCAAAACTTCTCTTTCCAGGCACAGAGGAAAGAAGCACTGAACATTTTCGTCTTGCTTCTTGTTGCTCATCTCACATACACACACCATAGAACTTAAGTTTCCACTTGTATATTTTAAGACAATTATCTTTCTTTCATCTCTTTTCTACTTATATTTATTGTCATCTCTCACATGTTGTTCTCTCTTAATCACTTCATATTTATTGATATGTCTTTTTTTTTTTTTTTAATCTTCTACTGTGATTTTTCTGTGGTTTGGGAGAATATCCAAGTTAAAACCCATGTGCTGATGCCACCAAGTTTAACCAAAAATCCTCTACCATTTACTATTTCCACTTATAATTTACAACATTCCTTGCTGCTGGGAAAATTAGGCTTATTTCTTAGTCAATTCATAAGTATTTACTGTGATACTTACATACCATATGGATGATACTGTCCTAGAAACATGAAAAAGTAAAACAATTTTTTTAATTTAGGGTTCTCTCTCCACCCCCTCTTTCTTCCTCTCTTCCTCTCTCTCTCTCTCTCTCTCTCTCTCTCTCTCTCTCTCTCTCTCTC
>JAKSZT010054226.1:10027973-10048921 GCA_026826555.1 Tolypeutes matacus
TTAGGAGGTGGGAAGCTCATCCAAACAATTGATCTACAGCCCACTTGGGACATCTATAACTACACAGCTACTTACAGGCAGGTTTAATGTCCTGTGGGTTCCACCAGGAGAAAAGCCCATGCAGCTTGCCCTCCTATTTCTACTTAGAACTGGAGGGCTGAAACTTGTGATTTCCTTTGTTTCTCTCTTTCTTTATCAGATGATACTGTGCAAATTGGGAGTAGGGAGCATCTGATGGACTAGACACCTTTTGAGGTGTGAGCCACCTATGACAATAGCTCTGTCATCATCAGAGGAGAAGGAACTAATATTTATTGATAATCCCCATGTGTCAAACACCACAATAAGAACTAACATGCATTATCTATTGGTCTTTGTGACAACCTTGTTATATTAATATCCCCATTTAACTGATGAAGAAACTGAGTCTGAGAGAGGCTACCCATCAGCAGAACTTGATCTTAGTTCTTGCTGAGGCCAAAATCTATACTGCTGGATTAACAGCATTTATGTTTCATCCATGTCTGTACTGAAGACTTCACATACTGCCTGTCCCACATGAGGAACTTAATAAACGGTGTTAAAAGATGGTTGTACAATAAGACATGGATGGTTTTGTTAGAATGATAGGGTGTCCATGAAATAAATGAGCACTTGTTTATGAAAACATGCAGTTAAATCCAAAAACAAATGTACACCATAGAGATCAGAAGAAAGGAAGAGGGTTCTATGGCCTGGAATGATCCACTTGGGCTCTACATGAGAAGGGGCTTCAGCTGAGCCCTGCAGCCCTTCATATGGACAGGTGAAGAGAGGGGAGTGGATGCCCCAACAGGGGTAGGAGCTTGAGCCTGGGCTGGCTGGGGAGTGAGCTCCCAGGGTAGCTCATAGAGCAGATGTGGTTCCATGCTGGGAGAAGCAGGAGAACTCAGGCAGGAAGACAGTTCCTTGAACGCCAGACCAGCCACAGGGGTGGAGTTTATCACATTAGCAACCAGGGGCAGTGGCTGTTTCTAAGTTCAAGAGTGATGTAATGACAAATTTCTTTTCAGGAAGGTTCTATAGGTGGTAGGTAGAGAGAGCAGCGGAAGGGAAGATAATAGAGAGACAAATGAAATAATCTAGGGATGAGAGTCTGAACTATAATGGTAGTAGTGGAAATGAAAAAGAATGTAATGGATTCAAACATGCTTTAAAGAAACAACCGGACTTGAGGACTTCAGGGGGATGAAGGAGCAAAAGAAAGCAAGGGCAATGAGTAAAGGAAAACGTGACCTTGGACAGAAAGGGAAATAAAGGCTGCTGATAACAGAATTGGGGTGTCAGAGAGAATAAAGCCTGGGGGAGGGGCAGGAGAAGTGCAGGGAATTCAGATATCTATTTGCCAAGCATTTGTGAACATGTTGCTTGACACAAAGGACTGTACTCGGCATCTAGTTGGAAAGATAAAATACATACATATGAAAACAACCCAAACACAAACTCCATATGGAACAGATGAACAAATGGGAAGTGCTGTAGGGTAAACTCTATACATAAATACTAGAATTGCATTGGAAAAGGGAGGGAAGTGAAGCTCCATGACTCCTCATGCATTTTAAAAGTAAAAGAATAAATTGAAAACATTTTGAGCAATGTCCTTTCCTGCTCTCATTCTTTCTCCAATCCCTCTTTCCTTCCTTCTTCTTTCTCCTTAACTACTTCCTTCTCTCCATCCCTACCTTGCTTCTTTCTTTCTCTCTGCCTCTGCCTCATGCATTTTCATGCTCACAGTACCAGGAAATCAGACAGCAGCTCTCGATGACCTTTGACAAGCCCTACTTCTTTCTATTCCTACCACACCCAATTTTCACAGAATTTTTTTTCATTAGGTGACAGCTTGGAGTTTGGGGTTGCAGGCAGATGTTCTTCCCTTTTAGCACCTTGAGAGGATTGGGTGGGGTAAAGGGGACGTCAGACAGGGCAGAAAGTAGACTTACATAACGGTGAATATCACTAGAGCACACTCAGTGAGCAAACTCTTTGCCCTCAGGAATGTTGATGAGCAAAGCTGAACACTCAGAGCTGGACAGATGGAAGCCCTGGGGCCAGACAGTAGGGAAATGGCAACCTCAGGGCAAGGTCAGGCAAGATGTTTCAGGGAAGAATCCAAGATAAAGAGCTGGGTGTGTTTGGAAGGTGAGTGGAGGCCAGTGACCTAAACATCAGAGCCAGCGAGACTGAAGAGCTCAGAGAAGCCACAGTATCAGATGCCTGGGTTGTTTATCCAGTGAAAACAAGACCCCTATGGCCAGTCTTGGGGCTGGAACAGGTTCCAGCTCTGGAGAGGGGAACAGCAAGAAGCAAGAGAGTCACACTCCATGAGGAGCCAAGGGAAAAATAAACACAGCATGTTGATCAAGACAGTAACAGTTAAGTAGGAGTTGCAGATAATAACAAAGTAGTACTTCCAGCCTCGTTTTGCAAAGGAAGAAACCGAACCTCAGGGGATAAATTTGCTTGTCATATGTAGAGAGTAGCAGAGTTGAGACTCCAGCCTGGCCTCTACTACTCCAAGAATAGGGGTTTCTCAGAGTCAAAAGCAAGAAAGAAATTCCAAGAGCTAGAGTGAGACCTTGCTCCTAGACGGCCTTGTATAAATATCCCTATTTAACTGATAAGGAAACTGAGTCTGAGAGATGCCGCCATCATGCTGGTAAGTGGTGCAGCAGAACTTGACCTTAGGAAGGAGGAGGTAATGGTAGAAGTCGCCATATCTGGGATGGCCCACCCAAAACCACAAATGACATGGGTCTTGCAAATTAGCCTGAGCCTGCCTGTGGGAAGGATGAAGGAGGAGCTCAGCACTGAGAACTCAGCTGAGCTTGACTTGGTCTCAGATTTTGGAGCTATTTCAAAGCCACATCTAGAGCTATTGTTTTCCAAGTCCTGTCTACAAAATTGTGATCTGAAAAGGTTCATCAGCTTGGGTGATTCATAAACCATTCTGAGTCTCAGTTTCCTAAACTATAAAATTAAACAAAAACTATATTGAAAACCCCTTCCAGCATTATGATCTTATGGCCAAAGTGCTCCCAACTCCATCTAGAATGCAGGATAAGATGTCTCAGAAACCAGGGTGGCTCCAGCTAGGTCTGGTAGAGCAAAGAGGAGGGGAGGAACTTCTTATTCAGAGATACTCCTGGAGTCTCCAGCGGCAGCTCGATAGTTCTGTGGGGATGTCCCCACTGGTCTGGCTGCCTGGCTCTGTAGTAAGAGATAAGGCCCCAGAGATGCTAAAAGTTCTACAGGGTCTTTGCTTTCCAGTTTACAGGTGTTGCTAAATTCTCTGGGCCTTTCCAGCTCTGGTATTCTATGACCCATGATGTCTATAGGATCAAACTGCTAACTTGTTGGCTCATAATTCCCACTCAAAAGTGTGCTGTGAACCAGGCATTGTGCTGATGAGTGAGTGGACAAGCAACACTCTCCTCCAAACAGGTCCCAGGCCCCCGGGCCCAGACCTTAGATCCCCAGCAGTTTTGGAGTTCAAAGAAGTAAGCCCAGCACATTGGCATATTTATTCCCTTGTGTCGTTCCAGAAAAACAACTGGGTCTGGCAGCATCTTTGCCATTTAGTAACACTGGTTTTGTCATATATGTATATATATTTGTGTGTTTTTTTATTTTAAAGCCCTGAAGAAATGCAATTAAAATATTATAATTATTTCTGTTGGAGTATTTGATTTTATCAGTTCCTATTTTTAAAAGATGCAAATTTGGAGAGGTTTTAGCATTCTTGTAAGCCTACTGCCTCCCGCTAGGACCAACATATTTGATTTGTGGAAACACGTTGGTTGGGTTCCTTTAAAAAAGTATTGTTATTTGATTTTAAAGTGTTTTCTTTTTTTTTTTTTTTAATTTCCCACTTTTCTCTCAAACTGGCAAAATAATTAATTAGTTTCAAAGGGCTTTTGTCTTTGTGTGTTTTCCTTCCTTTCTAGACCAGATTGGCAAATCAATAGGGAAGAGTGTGACAGAAAAAGAAATTTAAAAAAAAAAAAAAAAGTGTCATTCTCATATGAATCACTATCCGATATTTTAAGATCCCTAGGGCTGGCGAAAGGGGCTAAGCCCAGACTTTCATACATATCTTGGATTAATTTCTAATTGTTTTTCCAAAATCATCAAAGTACTCCATAATGCTTTATTTACTCTAAAAATATCCCTGGAAGACAGATGAGAGCTGGTGCTGAAAATGAGGAAACGAAAGTTCAGAGCGTAAAGCGTATGTTGTAGGTTGTACCGCGAGCCAAAGACCCAACCAGGCCCTCAGGGAATGTGGCATGTACCAGGTACACAGTTCCAGCTGCTGCCGAGATCAGCAATAAAAAGTAAGGCAGCTCTTGGTTTCTGATTGAAGCCTGGGCATCCTCTTCCCTGATACGCTTGGTTAAAAACAACAGAAATGGGCTTGGCTAACAAGTTTAAGCGAAAAAGGCATTTCCTGGGAAGATACGGGCCTCTCTCATTAAATTGAGGGGCGCCCTCACATCCAAGCCTTGGGAAGTTCAGGGAGCAGCCCCAGAGTGACTTGTCGCATTTATCTTGGCACTGTTCCAGGTGCCTCGGTGCTGGCTATCTTTGTCCACCCCCCTCCCATGTCCCTGTCTCAGGGGACCTGGCTTGAGCTACTGGTTTATTCCTGTGCTCAGGAAGGCAAGGTCCACTGAGTGGTAACCTTGCCCAAAGCAGGTGGAATGGAAAAGAAAAGGGAGGGTGGACAAGTCCCCAATGAGGTGGGCTTGAGTGTTTTTACCACACAAAGGAGGGAAAACAACAGGTACCCATGAAGAAGGTCTTGCTTGAGACCACAGGCTTGTGAGTCCCAGGTTTCTTCTCCCAGAGCCCAGGACTGCAATCCCCATCACTTAACTGCCTTCCTGCAAGCCTATTAAAGGAAATGCTGTGAGCCAGACTCCACAAGCCTCATTCCTAGCCAAACATCATAATCTTCATAGGATTCCCTCACTCACTGAATAGCATACTGTGGTGTTTTGGAACTGTATGTACCCCAGAAAATCATGTTCTTAAAGCTAATCCATTCCTACAGGTATAAATCTATTGTAAGTAAGACCTATTGAGTAGGTTACTTCAGTTAAGGTGTGGCCCAGAGTGGGTTTTAATCCTCTTACTGGGGTCCTTTATAAGAGAATGAAATTCAGACAGAGAAAGGGAGCCACAGAAGCAAGAAGCTGAAAGTAAGGGAATCCAAAAGAGAAGGGAGAGACCGGCAGACATCAACATGTGTCTTGCTTCGTGACAGAGGAGTCCAGAACTGCTGGCAGCCAGTCTTTGGGGAGAAAGCATTGCCTTTAATAAAGTCTTGATTTGGACATTTTTGTGGCCTCAAAACTGTAAGCTTGTAAGCTAATAAATTCCCATTTTTAAAAGCCAACCCATTTTATGGTGTCTGCTTCTGGCAGCTTAGCAAATTAAAACCCATACCAATGGAGAGGAGAAGACAGAGAGGGAAATGAGGCAGAAAAAAAGGGGAAATAAGCTTTTCTTAGATTCAGATTTTCTATATCTCAAGCATCACCTCATTTTTTCAGTTGCTAGTTCCGTGAGGTCTTCATTACTTCTTAATTGTCCACATTACTTGGTTTTCCTTTCCAGGAACTCATTTGCCAAGTACAAACTGATTCCCAGGCAGCAGAGAATCAGCATTAATTTTAGCCTCTCATTTATTAGTGGGTCAATTTTTCTGTCTTGAATCTCTTTTTCCTTAATGTGATTTCACTACAAAAAGACTGCCAGTGCCTCCTTGGGTGGTTTTTCCAACACTGTGGAGTGAGGCCTTTCTTCCATTGTGGTCTTGATTTGTTTCTCTGGCTGACTCTCACTGAGAAAGCACTTTCTTTGTCTGTGCTCTCCTTCACATTTCTAAGAAAGACATGTTCCTTTACCTGAGATCTCTCCATAAGGCGTCTTTTATGAGGCAAGTCTGAAGGGATCTCATCCCTTGATTCTTTCATCATCAAAAGAATAGAAATCTTCTGCACATGCAAAGACAACAAAAGAAGTTCCTCAGGAGGCCTCAACCTTGTCCCCACACATAGAATATCACCCTCCCTAATCTTTCACCATAGTTTTCTACAATTTCCAAAGTCTTATTTTAGGGAGTCAAGTCCCAAGTTGTCACAGTCACCAGGGCCCAGGCCTCCATCCCAGTTTGCTCGATAATTTTTATTCAGTGTTTGCACAAAGTGGCACAAAGGTATGGTTTTCAAATTTGTAAATGACTCACAGCTGAGAGACACAGATGAAACATTGGATGATAAAATTGGTGACTGACTGGCTGGAATTATGAGAAAAAGTTAGTCCTTTAAAATGGAACAGCTTCTCTTTACAGCTAGTGTTGTACAATGGGCATCTCCTGGGATAACTGGCACAGGTACTACAAGACCGAGGTCAAGAGAAAGCCCAACCACGAGAAGCAGAAGTATGAGCTGGGATGTCTGGCTGCCCTCACGAAGACTGGCCCCTGCTACACACTCAATTCAGGTACAAGGAGGCAATAGTGCTGTGCCCTGAGGCTGAACATGGGGAACACCTCCTGAGCTGTGAGTGCTGTACTCGCAAAACAAGAGTCATCATGCATACACAGGCATCAAATTAAAAGCTGGTGAAGAACTGTATTGTGCTCATTGACAGCATGCTGACCAACAGTGGACCCAGGCCCACTGTGCCCTTCCCCTGAACAAGAAGGGCAAAGATGACTGTGAGGAGGAAGAGATTTTCAACAAAAAGCAATCAAAGAAAATTCAGAAGAAATATAATAAAAAGAAAAGGAGGGAGCAGATGTGGTCAAGCAGTTGAGTGCCTGCTTTCCACATGGGAGGTACCGGGTTCCGTTCCCATTGTCTCCTGAAAAAAAAAAAAGCAAACAGACATTTAAAAAAAAAAAAAAAGAAAGAAAAGGAGCACTAAAATCAGCAGTCTTCTGGGGGAGAAGTTACATCAGGGCAGCTTCTTGCATGCATTGCTTTGAGGCCACACTAGAGTGACCAAAGCAGATGACCATGTGTGAGAAGGAAAGAAGCTGGAGTTCTATCTGAGGAGAATTAGGGCTCAGAAAGGCTAAATCCTCCTCCCTCTCATCCATACTCATATAATAAAAGTGTTTATTGTTCTATGAAAATATGTAATAGATTAAAAGGTAAAGTTCTTCATATGGGTAAAAAAAAAAAAAAAAAAAAAGAAGGAACCCATTGTACAAGTGTGGGATAAGAAGCATGTAGCTTTGAGACACTACATAGAAAAAAGACTTAAACTTTAGTACACGACAAGCTGGATATGAGAAAACAGTATTGTTCTGGTTAACTATTGCTGTGTAACAAACCACCCCCAATTCCAGCAGCTTTTTTGCAGAGCTTGACAAGCAAATCATAAAATTTACAAAGAATACAAAATGCCCGGAAAAGCCAAAACAATTTTAAAAAGAACAAAATTGAAGGACTGACACTTCCAGTTTTCAAGACAATGCAGTGCTGGCCTAAGAACAGAAATATATATCAATGGAACAGAATTGAGAGTCCAGAAATAAAGCCTAATTATTTATGGTCAATCCATTTTGACATTGGGGTAAGGACTGTCTGTTCAACAGTGTTGGGACAACTGGCTATGCAAAAAGGTTAACTTCGGCCCCTACCTCATACCATATACAAAAATTAATTCAAAACAAATTGTTCCATATCACATGCATGGAAATTAATTTTTTTATGTGATCTGATGGATCATATAATGGATGGAACAATAAGGAGGAAGCTTTAGATCTGATACAAGGAAGATATTTCTAATCAAATATAAAGGAGATGTTGAAATCTCCATAACTGAGAATAACCCTTCCACAAAGATTTACCAGAAGATAATAAAGCATCAGATTCAGAACTCATTAATTCTGTTTTTGAAATCTCATATATGCTTGTTGCTTTTTGTCCACTTGACTTATCATTTATGAAAAATGTATGCAGAAATCTCCCACTATAAAAGTTGATTGATCAATTTCTTCCTGAAGCTCTGTCAACTTTTACTTCATAGATTTTGAGGGATTCTTATTAAAACATTCACATTTAATATTGCCATATCTTACTAGTTGAACACTGTTTTATTGTGATCCTCTCCATCCCTAGAAATCTGTTTGGTCTTAAAATCTATTTTATTTGGTATTAAGACAGCCACACCAACTGGATTTTGGTTAGCATTTGCCTGATTTGCCTTTCAATTTCAATCTTTGTGCATTAACCAACATAAAGGCAACCTCCATTTAAGGTCAGTAATTTCTTCCTGGCAATCAGACATTCTATGTGAAAACAATAATCAGGAGCTTAGTCTGCATTATTTTATTTTTCCCACAAACCACTGCACCTTAATCAAAACTCTCTGAACCAATTCCTTAAATACAAATGCACACAGTAAAATACCTATATGTCAATATCAAACTTGTTAGATTTTAAAATATTTAAAACATCCTTATTCAGTCACCAAAAATCAACCTGGTTTTTAACAAAATATTTATCCACATGCAGTAATATCTCTTCCATTCAATCATTTTTCTTACTCACTTCACTTCCCTTTTCACAATTTTCTTCAATAACTTCTCATCTTTCTTGGGGACTCATTTTACAACATTAAGTTAAATATAAGACACTGTAGAGGTGTTCAGAACAAGTGACAGAGAATGGTGCAATTGAGTATGAGTCTGAAATGCCTTTCAGCAAAATCTAAGATGAATATCCTCTTGGACAACATTTGCTGAGATTTTCAAAATCTCTACAAATGATTTCACCAATTTTAATTAGTACATAATTTGTTAATATCTCTGCAATCTTTTTGCTAAAAATTAAATTGAGTTGGTAGGTATAAATATAAATTTTCCCATAAATATTGGATGAAAAATGAAATGAGAGATATGCATGTTTGATAAAGTTTGGCTAATAAAAACACCTTTCCACTAGGAAAACTTGGACCTGGGAGAAATTCTGTAGATATGTTTATACCTGGATATTTCCTAAGCCAATCTATCAATAGTTGTCCTGTAAATGATGAGTTTAGTCCATTTACATTTTTTGTAATATTGATATATTTGAACCTGCACATACCATATACTTTATCAGTTTATAGCACCTTTTTCTGTATTCTAATCTATCTAATTTTTTAACAAATATCATATTTCCACCTAATTCAACAGGAATTTTAGCTCATTCTTACATCCTTTGATCTCCTCCCTAATACTCATCATTTTTATCTTACTCTACACTTTTAAAGAATAAATGAATAAATCATGAATAAATTTCCTTATTTTAAAAAGAAAACTGACTTGGTTACTTGATTACCTTTACTTCTTTTAAATATGGGAAAATATCCTGGATTATTCTCACTTAGTATTCAAATATTTCATTCAAAACTGTTTTTAATACAGATCATTTTGAAACAAATCCTTCTATGTCTGAGGATAGTATTATGTCCTCATATTTGAATTGAAGTTTAGCTAGATATAATTCAAGAAAAAAATATCTTGAATACTTTAAAAATTCTGTTTTATACTTCTGGTTTCCTTCCAGGGAGGTAGAGAGTGGGAAAGAACTATCCCAATCTTTCAACAAAAAAGCTGAATGAAGAGCAATTTCATGATTTTTCTTGAACCAATTGGAGTGTTGAGGTCACAAAGCAACCAACAGGCCCAAAATCTAAGGAGAGACAAGTGCCAACAGTGAGGTGCAAGACCTGGTTTACTTTGACAAGATGTACCCAGAGACTAGTAAGGGGAATTCAGCCTGAGGAATTGGTAAATTGGTGGGTGATGAAAGTGCACTGGTGATAGATTAAGCCCTGAGGGGGGACAGAAATAGAGCAAATCCACACATTCTTACAGCTTTTTCTCTACAAACACTACTGGGTACTCAGAGAAAAAAATAGGAGACTCTTGAGAGTTCCCCTTGTGGTGCAGACTTAAAGGAAGAAAGGTAGACACTGCCAAAGGAGAAAAATCTCCCCTGGGACCCATCTTCTCTAACTTCTTTTTGAAACGAGAACCTTAATCTCTGGAGGAAGAGGCAAAAACCATTAACCTTTGGTGCAATGATGAAGACCCATTGCAGCTGGTCAATGATAATAGGAACAAAAATTCTTCTACCCCTGGAGGAGAGTGAGCATTGCTAGGCTCAGAACAACACTGGAAGAGAGGCAAGAGTATGGAAAAACCCCACTCTGAGACCCAGGGACATAGTGCCTGTCAAAGAAAGAAGCTTAAACAGAACAAAATGGAACATACACCAACCCCCATGGCTAAGCTAACAATGATGGAGTAACAAGTAAATTGCAAGAGACATATTTTCACTGAGGTGCAGGGCAAAGGGAAGATCTCAAGCTGGAAGATGGAACACACACTGAAAATATCCCTCTGTAAAACCAGCCCCCACCGTAAACACAATGTATTGATAGGGAAATTTGAAAAATGTAATTCACTAAGCACGGTTATAGAAACAACCTCAAATGCAGCCAAATTCCTAATTAGATTAATTCAAACCCCTGTACTAAAGTTTTAGCAGAAGGAAAGGTGTGCCCATTTCTAGGCAAAAAAAAATGTATTTACCTCTGTCTGTACTGTTCTACACAAGATTTCTGTCCTTCAGAAAAAAAATGCAAAGCATACAAAGAGGCAATGCAAAGCAGCACACCTCCAGGAGAAATAGTAATCATCAGATTCAGTCTCAGATGTGACATATATGTTGGAATTTTCTAACAAAGAATTTGAAATATGTATGATTAATATGTTAAGGGTCTAATGGAAAAGGTAAACAACATGCAAGACTCAATAGGTAATTTCAGCAGAGATATGAAGCTATAAAAAAAAATCAAGTGAAATGAAATGAAAAACACAGTATCAGAGGTGAAAAATGCCTTCAACTGGCTCACCAATAGACACAACAAACTGAGGGGGTAAATCAAGCATTTGAATGTATCAAAAAAGTACTCAAAATGTAGCACAAAAACAGAAAATACAGAGAAAAACTGAACTCAGCATCCAAGCATTGTGGGACAAATCATATAGTCTAACAAATGTGCAATTGGAATGCCAAAAGAAAAGAGAGAGAGAATGGGATAAAGGAAATTTGAAGAAATAATGGTCAAGAATTTTCCAAAATTAATGACAGATGCCTAAATACAGATCTAAGAAGCTCAGGAATACCAAGCAGGACAAATGTCAAATCACACAAACAAACAAGAAGCACACAGTCATGGCAAAATAAAACTGCTGGAACAAAAGACAAAGAGAAAATGTTGAAGACAGAGGAAAAAACACAAGTTACATATAAAGGAACAGACTTTTAAAATGCCACAGTTTTATTCATATGCCTTAAAAGCTACAAAACAAAGTAGTGACTTTTAAAAAGCTTTAACAGAAAAAAAACTGTCAACCAGAATTCTATACCCAGTGAAAATATCTTTAAAAAAAAATAAATCAGGAATAAAGACACTCAAAGGCAAACATGACTGAGAAAAATTCATTGCCAACAGAAATATACAATAGGAAATATTAAAGAAATTCCTTCAGAAAAAAAGAATATAATACAAGACAGAACTTGGATCTACACCAAGAAATGAAGGGCACTGGAAATGGAATAAGTGAAAGTAAAATCAAATTGTTTTTCCTTAAGTTAATTTACGCTAAAAGATAACTGATGCTCTAAAGCAAAAATAGTAGCAATGTATTGAGTATTTATACTATATGTAAAAGTAAAATATATGACAAAAATATCACAAAAGATGGGAAAGAGGAGTTGGGAATATGTGATTGTAAGATTCTTACACTACACATGAAGTAACAATTTTAGTTAAGAGTAAATTCTGATTAATTAAAGATATATATTGTAAAATTTAGGGCAACCTCTAAAAGTATCTAAATATAAGTATAAATAATAAGTCTATAGAGAACTTAAAATTGAATAAAAAATTGTTCAATTAGCACAAGAGTATGGAGAGAAAGAGAAAGAAGAGACAAAGGACAAATGGAACAAAGAGAAAATGGCTAGTAAGCTAGTAAAGTGGTAAAATTAAATATGAGCATATCAATAATCACATTATATGTACATAGAATAATGGCATAACATACCAGATTAAAGACAGAGATTATCATATTGGTTTAAAAATAAAGAAGGTGAGGTGCAACAGTGTGCTGTCAACAAGAAATCTACTTTAAATATAAAGATTTTTAAAAGGCTAAAAATAAAATGATGAGACTTCTGCTTCTAGTAAGATAAGTTAATGTACTTTTTTATAGTTCTACAATAAAGCATGAATAAAATCTTTGGAAATTATATATGACAAATATAAGAAAACACTAAAAGGTGGAAAGAAAGCAGCAGATCACCTAGCTACCTTGAGACCTAAAGAAAAACACAGCGATGAGTTCTAAGTATTTTCTTTTTGCCTTGTATATCTTAGATTTGGAGTTGAAGAAGCCAGCAACCCATAAATGCTAACAGGCACACACAAAACAAACTCCAAATCAAGCTTTCTCTCTCTAGCCAAAGGACCAGAAAAGCAGCAATCTAGCAAGACAGAAGACTTTAGACAACAATGCTTTATTCCATACAAACACCACAGAAAAAACTGTGACCACACTGCCACATATGCCAGGAAAATCCAAGTGTAAAACCTGGACTTCTACCCTCACCAAGCCACACAGGGGTACCTCAACATCCCCACAGAAGTTATATTAAAGGGTCAAGTAAGGAGCCAGGATGTTCATCCCTGCCAGCCACTAAGGAGCTTCCCCCACCCCATGGTTCCAGAGTCCATATGGGCTATCTGGACTTCCACTCCACCCCACCAGAGTTGTGTCAGAGGAAGCCTAGTAGACAATCAAGACTTTCATTATTGCCCAGTGGCAACAAGGCCCCATCCATTACAGTGCCAGTGGAGACCACAAAGTGAGAAAAAATTCCAACCCCACCCAGCAGGAATGAGGAACCCCTGACTTGAGTGTCAGCAGTGGCCAAGTGAAGAACCCGAACTTCTGCCTCCACCTGGCAGTAATAAGGCAGCAGCCTCTGCTACCCCACCTTTCCCTGCCAGAACAGTGTCAAAAAGAAAAGAAAAAGAAATGCTAATGCAGAAGGTCTACATAAGTTTCAATCACAATGCAATATGAAAATGTCCAGGATTTCATTGAAAATCACTCATTTAATACCAAAAACCAGGAAAATTTGAAAGTGAGTTAAGAAACATGATGAACAGATGCCAACACCTAGATGACAGAGATGTTAGAAATATCTGGCAAAAGTTATATAGCAGCCATGGTAAAAATGCTACAATGGGCAATTATAAATGTACTTGAAACAAATGAAAAAGTAGAAAGCCTCAGCAAAGACATAGAAAGTCTAAACAATTAAAGAGTAGATATAAGAGGGCCAAGATGGCGTTAGTGTAGGAGGGCGCACACTGCAAGCTCCCAGAGCAAGGCAGATTGGGGACGGGGTCCTGCCCGGGGGTCTGTGCTGTGCACGCGTGGAGTGAGAGGCTTGGGACATCTATCTGCGCGGATCGGCGGCGTGGACCGAACGGTGGAGATTCGTGAGTTTTGAGGCTGCCGTGGAGGTTGGCACAGGCAGCTGAGCCCCGCGGTTACGGAAAAAATAAATAAAAAGGCCATTTTGAGCCTCGGTCGGGGCGAAAAAGTTTTATTTTCTGGGGATCTGGCTGCCTGGCGCCCCTTGGACCTTGTGTGAACAGAGCAAACGAACTAATCAGCACCCAGTGAACCGGAGGGGGGATTTTGGTCAGGAAACGCAGCTGATTTCCCTAGCCACCCAGGGATAAGACCCGGGCTGCTGCGGAGCCAGGAGGAAGGGACAATTCCCAAAAAAGGGAGGGTTCTGTTGGAAGACAGGGAAGGGTATTTTATATTTTTAGACATCGATCTGGCTGCCTGCACCGCCCCATAGCTTTGGGGAGCAGATAAGCCGACCTGAAGCAGCATCAGGCTGAGAGCAGACGCGAATCTGCACTCAAACTGATTTACTGAGCAGCCCGGTGACTCTAGAGATCGGCGCCAGAAGGGGCGGAATCCGCCATCTTTAGCACTCCTCACTGACTAACATCAGAGCTTCAGCTAACCTGGGGAGTCCGGAAAGTGGGACGTGCTTGATTAATTTCCACGGGCCCAGCTAGGGTCCCTTCCGTAAGGGGGTTGGTCTAGAAGAGGAATTATTTTGGGTCCTGCATTTGGCTAAAAAAAAAAAAAAAAAAGTGAGGTCACCTCAACAAATGAAAAATAAATTCTTTTTAATTTAGTTTAATAGCTAAAAGCTGCTTCAGGACCTGCATATAGAACCCTGTGGGGAAATTCATTGATAAACACAAGTAGGCAGGAAGGATCCACGTGGACCCTAGGGGAATCATTGAACCCCCTTAGCTCTGTTTGACTGCTTGCCTGTGTGGATCTTTGGTTTCTCTCTGTTACTTTCTGGTCTATTGCTATTATTCCCATTTTCCTCCCCCATTCCTTTTTCCTTCTATTTTTTTTTTTTTAATAGGTGCTGCCAGCTGGTAGCTTCTTTGCTGGGCTGCTTATCCAGTAATTTCCCACTCGCTGTATATATTGATTCTATATTACAAACTATCGCTTATCCTTCCTGCATCTTTCTGCCTTCTGTTTTCTGTTGTGGCACTTAGAGACAACATTTTTTCATAGGCCCACAACTTAAGGGTATCAATTTCTATCCCAACCATTTTGTTTTCTTCTTCTTCTTTTTTCTTTTTTTTTTTTTATTAGTATTAACTTTTTCCTTTCAGACCCTCCTCATAATTCTAGCCTTCTAAATCACTATATATATATATATTCCTCCATTTGTTTTCCCAGTCCATTCTAGGAACTCCATATGTTTTCCTAGTACTCTACACTGCCTACTCAAGTTAAATATTCATCAAATTAAGTCTCATTTTGCCCCTCTTCTAACATTTATCAATATTTCTATAATCCTTCTGCCTTCCTTACATCTTTTGATTCCTCTGGCCCTAACCTTTTGCCTTCAAGGGAACATAGAAAGAAGCAAGGAAATAAAATAAGAAGAAAAACTGCCAAAGAGAAAACTTAACTCACACGCAGAATCAACAGCTAAGTAAAATTCTAGAGCATAGAGAAAAGCTAATCAACTGAACAAACCCATCAAGATAATATGATGACCAGAGGGCAACAGAAAAATACAAATGACTCTGAGAAACTGGAAAACATGGACCAGTCCAGTGCACAAAATAAAAACCCGGAAGTAATGCAGTACATCGAACAACTAATCAAAGGTATCCAAACAAATATCATGGACCAACTTAAAGAACTGAAGGAAGAGATTAAGGATATAAAGAAGACACTGGGAGAACATACTGAAGAAATAGCTAACACACCTAAAAAGGTAATGGATATGATGGCGAACAAAGACACAACTCAAGAAATGAAAAGGACGCTGGACTCACATGGCAGCAGAATTGAACAGGCAGAGGAAAGAATTAGTGATATGGAAGACAATACAGTTGAAATCAAAGAGATTGTAGAAAAGATAAACAAAAAGATAGAAAAAAGCCAGCATGGTCTCAGGGAATTAACCGATAATGCAAGACGCACAAACATAAGCATTATGGGCATCCCAGAAGGAGAAGAGAAGGGAAAGGGAACAGAAGGAGTGTTGAAGGAAGTTATGGCTGAAAACTTCCCAACTCTATTGAGAGAGATGGATGTGCAGATCCAGGAAGCACAGCACACCCCAAATAGTATAAATCCCAACAGGCCAACTCCAAGACTTATACTTGTCAAATTGTCCAATGCTCAAGACAAAGAGAAAATACTCAAGGCAGCAAGAGAAAAGAGAACCATCACATACAAGGGAAGTACAATAAGATTAAGTGCTGATTTCTCAGCTGAAACCATGGAGGCAAGAAGACAATGGTATGACATAGTCAAAACACTAAAAGAAAAAAACTTCCAGCCACGAATTCTCTATCCAGCAAAACTGGCATTCAAAAATGATGGGGAGTTCAAAATATTCACAGATAAACAGCAATTAAGAGAGTATGTCAAGAAGAAACCAGCACTTCAAGAAATACTAAAGGAATCTCTACAAGTTGAAAGGAAAAAACAAAGGAGAGAGAGTTGGAGGAGAGTTTAAAAACAACTGAAAACTCAAAAAGAGAAACAAAACAACATAAGACATACATTAACCGAAAGAAAAAATGACTGAAGTAAGAAATTTGTTACGAGTAATAACACTAAATGTTAATGGATTAAATTAACCAATCAAAAGACACAGGTTGGCAGAATGGATAAGAAAATATGATCCATCTATATGCTGTCTACAAGAAACCCACCTTCGGCCTAGGGATTCAAGGAGGCTGAAAGTGAATGGCTGGAAAACCATTTTACAAGCTAACAATAGCCAAAAGAGGGCAGGAGTAGCTATTCTAATATCAGACAAAATAGACTTTAAATGCAAAACTATTTTAAGAGACAAAGATGGACACTACATATTAGTAAAAGGAGTAGTCTTTCAAGAAGAGAGAACAATCATCAACATTTACGCACCTAATCGAGGTGCCTCAAAATACGTGCGGCAAACTCTGGAAAAACTAAGAGGAGAAATAAATTCTTCTACAATTATAGCAGGGGACTTCAACACACCACTATCATCATTAGACAGAACATCTAGACAGAGAATTAATAAAGAAACTAAGGCACTCAACAATACATTAGAAGATTTGGACTTCATCGACATATACAGAACACTACACCCAAATACAGCGGGATTTACATTCTTCTCCAGTGCACATGGAGCATACTCCAAAATAGACCACATGCTAGGCCACAAAAAAACACTCAATGAATTCAGAAAGATAGAGATTATACAAAGTAATTTCTCTGACCACAACGGAATGATGTTGGAAATCAATAAGGGCCAGAGAAACAGGTTAGGCACAAGGATATGGAAGTTAAACAACACACTCTTAGACAAACAGGTCAAAGAGGAAATTTCAAAAGAAATCAGTAACTACCTTGAAACTAATGAAAACAACAACACAACATATCAAAACCTATGGGATGTAGCGAAAGCAGTCCTGAGAGGGAAGTTCATAGCCATAAATTCATATATTAAAAAAGAAGAAAGAGCTAAAATTGAAGACCTAACTGCACACATGTAGGAATTGGAAAAACAACAACAAACTAAACCTAAAGAAAGTAGAAAACAGGAAATAACCAAGATTAGAGCATAACTAAATGAAATAGAGAATAAGAAAGCACTGGAAACAATAAACAAAACCAAAAGCTGGTTCTTCGAGAATATCAACAAAATTGACAAACCCTTAGCCAGACTAACAAAGTAAAAGAGAGAACAGATGCAAATACATAAAATAAGGAATGAGCAAGGTGATATCACTATTGACCCCACAGAAATAAAGAGTATCATAAGAGGATACTTTGAAAAATTATATGCCAACAAGAATGACAATTTAGAGGAAATGACAAGTTTCTAGAAACCCACAAACAGCCGACACTGATGAAAGAAGAAATAGATGAACTCAACAGCCCAATTACAAGTAAAGAGATAGACTCAGTCATTAAAAACCTCCCAACTAAGAAGAGTCCAGGACCAGATGCCTTCACAGCTGAATTCTACCAAACATTCCGGAAAGAGCTAACACCAATTCTACTTAAGCTCTTCCAAAAAATAGAAGTAGAAGGAATATTACCTAACTCATTCTATGATTCCAACATTACCCTAATACCAAAACCAAATAAAGATACCACAAGAAAGGAAAATTACAGACCAATTTCTCTAATGAACCTAGATGCTAAAATCCTTAACAAAATACTTGCTAATCGCATTCAACAACATATCAAAAGGATTATACACCATGGCCAAGTGGGTTTCATCCCAGGTATGCAAGGATGGTTCAATATAAGAAAATCAATCAATGTAATACACCACATAAAGAAACTGAACGAAAAAAATCACATGATCATCTCTATAGATGCAGAAAAAGCATGTGACAAAATACAGCACTCTTTCCTCATAAAAACACTACAAAAGATAGGAATAGATGGAAACTTTCTGAAAATGATAAAGGGTATATATGAAAAACCCAAAGCTAACATCATTTTCAACGGTGAAATCCTAAAAGCCTTCCCTCTGAGATCGGGAACAAGACAAGGATGCCCACTATCACCACTCCTATTTAACATTGTCTTAGAAGTACTCGCACGAGCACTGAGACAAGAAAAGGACATAAAAGGCATCCAGATTGGAAAAGAAGAAGTAAAAATTTCATTATTTGCAGATGACATGATCTTATACATAGAAAGCCCTGAGAAATCGACAACAAGGCTTCTAGAACTTATAAAGGAGTTCAGTAATGTTGCAGGCTATAAGATCAATGCTCAAAAATCAGTAGCATTTCTGTACACCAATAACCAGCAAACTGAGGAGGAAATCAGGAAAAAAATACCATTTACAATAGTAAACAAAATAATCAAATACCTAGGAATAAATTTAACTAAAGAGGTAAAGGACTTATATACAGAAAACTACACAACACTGTTAAAGGAAATCAAAGAAGATTTAAATAAATGGAAAAATATTCCCTGTTCATGGATGGGAAGACTAAACATCATCAAGATGTCTATCCTACCCAAACTAATCTACAGATTTAATGCAATCCCAATAAAAGTCAACACTATATTTTTTTAAGGAACTGGAAAAACTAACCACAAAATATATTTGGAGAGGCAAGAGGCCCCGAATTGCCAAAGATATATTGAAAAAGAAAAATGAAGTTGGAGGTATCACATTACCTGACTTTAAAACATACTACAAAGCTACAGTGATCAAAACTGCATGGTATTGGCACAAGGATAGACCAACCGACCAATGGAACCGAATTGAGAGTTCTGATATAGATCCTCGCATATACAGTCATCTGATATTTGACAAGGCCACGAAACCCACTCAGTTGGGAGAGAGTGGCCTCTTTAACAAATGGTGCTTGGAGAACTGGATATCCATATCCAAAAGAATGAGAGAAGAATACCATCTCACACCTTATACAAAAATCAACTCAAGATGGATCAAAGATCTAAATATAAGAGCCAAAACCATAAAAACCTTGGAAGATAATGTAGGGAAGCATCTACAGGACCTTGTAATAGGAAATGGTTTCATGAACATCACAGCCAAAGCACAAGCAGCAAGAGAAAAAATTGATAAATGGGATCTCCTCAAAATTAAAAACTTCTGCACCTCTAAGGATGTTATTAAGAAAATAAAAAGGCAACCTACCCAATGGGAAAAAATATTCGGCAACCATATATCTGATAGGAGCCTAATATCCTGCATATATAAAGAAATCCTTCACCTCGAAAATAAAAGGGCACACAACCCATATAAAAAATGGGCAAGTGACCTGAAAAGACACTTCTCCAAGGAAGAAATACAAATGGCTAAAAAGCACATGAAAAAATGCTCAACATCACTTGCTATCAGGGAAATGCAAATCAAAACTACAATGAGATACCATCTTACACCCATCAGAATGGCAGCTATTAAAAAACCAGGAGACACTAAATGTTGGAGAGGATGTGGAGGAATAGAAACCCTCATCCACTGCTGGTGGGACTGCGGTATGGTCCAGCCACTGTGGAGGACAGTTTGGCGGTTCCTCAGAAAACTAGCAATAGATCTTCCATATGACCCAGCAATTCCACTGCTGGGTATATACCCAGAAGAACTGAAAACAAAAATACAAACAGATATACGCACACCAATGTTCATAGCGGCATTGTTCACCATTGCCAAAAGTTGGAATCAGCCCCAGTGCCCATCAACAGATGAATGGATAAGCAAAATGTGGTACGTACATACAATGGAATATTACTCAGCTGTAAGAAGGAACAAAATGCTAACACATGGAATAACGTGGATGAATCTTGAAGACCTTATGTTGAGTGAAGCAAGCCAGGCACTGAAGGATGAACAGTATATGACCTCACTGATCTGAACTGAGGAAAATGAGCAGTCTCTGAGAACCATTGTCTGAAAGATAGGTTAACAAAGGAGAGTAAGAGAAGAGCAGGCTTTGAGCCATCACCCATATGGACATAATCTATGGTAAAGGGATAGAGTGTGGTTGCATGTTGGGGGATAGGGCAGATGAGTGGTGGTGTTCCTGGGTTTGGTGGTGCAGCACTGGGGGGTGGGTGGATTAGGAAGGGCTGGTTCAAATCCCCAGGGCATGTAACTGTGAATCTTGACATTCCATGGGTTGGGAGAGGGGGGTATCATGGGCCCTGGGGGGCTGGGGAGAAGGGAACAGTCAAGATCTAATGGGTTGTTTGGGGGTCATGGGGAACGTTTTTCTTTACCTTACAGTAATGGGCACAGGACATGGTAAATATCATCAAAATTATTAAACTGTATCATCTAAATTGTAAACTATACTGTAAATCACTGACAATGTTTAGTTGCTATATTTTGCTATCTGCATAACAGTTATAACAATGCTAACAACCAAAAAAAAAGGGGGGGTGGAGTTAATGTGGGGTGGGGAATGGGGGGTGGTTTGGTATCTGGGAGTCTCCGGCACTCCGTGTGTGACTTTGCTGTGACCTAAAACTTCTTTGAAAATTAAATGAAAAATTGGGAGACAATGGGGATTGAGAGGAGGAAGGTGTCATGGCACACCAGACATCCGATAACACAGTGATAAAGGGAAGGAAAAAGGGGAAAAAAGAAGAGAGAAAGGAAAAAAATGAATATATATATATATATTTTTTAAAGGCATTTCCTTTGCTTTTTTGCCCATTTTTTGAATGTCCCAATCCACTAATTATATTTTATTTTGTTTTGTTCTTTGTTTGATTA
>JAKSZT010054226.1:10049813-10123271 GCA_026826555.1 Tolypeutes matacus
TAGATATAAAATGTACCAAATGGAAATTCAAAACTGAAAAATACAATAACCAAAAAAAATTCAGTGGATGGGCTTATCAACAGAATGTAGTGAATATAGGAATAATCAGTAAACTAGAAGATAGAACAATAGAAATTACTCAAGCTGACCAACACAGATAAACTAGGCTGAAAATAGTGAACAAAACTTCGGCAACCTTTGGGAGTATAACAAAAAAATCTAGTCTTCTCTCCCATTAAAATAACTAGAGGACAGGCAGATGCTGCCTGGAAAAATGATCTAGGACTTAGGACACCAGGGGAAAGATGGACACCACCCAAAACAAGAGGGGCAAAGAAAAAGAGAAAAAGTCTCCAGAGGAAAAGTCTATGATTAAAAACTGCAACAGAAGCTGCTGACACCCATTCACCCATCCTCAGAGTAGACAGCTTTGAGTCCACCAGCCTCTTGTGAGCAGCTACAGACAGAGAGGCTACAGGTGTTCACTTCCCCAGGAAAAGGGAGAGAGAAGGACACAGTGTAAGGCTGAGTCAGCTTTTGGCCAATGAATTTGGTCTGCTGTTTCCCATGAGTGCTACTAGGCCAGGTGGGGCCATGCCATTGTTTGCCCTGGGAGCCTATCTTCTCAAACACACTCCCTACTGACCAGAACTTGTTGTTCAGAACACAGAGTGGATTGGAGGTATTTTCTACCTGGGAAAATGGAGGGGGATGCTGGCAAAGGGAGGAGAACAGCTTCTGAGAAAGTTTGATTTATAGGGTTCTGAATAACCCTGAGACAGTATCCTCCATCACATTGTTCCAGTTGGGATTAGAGAGAACACATTCTGACCAGGGTTTGATCTGAGAGTTCTGAGGAAGAGTGCCATAAGCTGGCAGACCTAGGAAGTGCATTCAAGGAAAATTAACAAAATAAATAATAGAGGATTTAAGGGTGCCTTTACAGCCTCCATCCCCAATGCCCTTGGAAGCTGGTTTACAACCAATTACTGGGTCCATGACCTATATTTGAGCAACTAAACAGTTATAATCCTAAAGAGCTAGAATATGTTGAACCAACAATCAAAGAACAGCAGTAATATATAACCTTCCACCATGAAATCCCCTGCAAGAGAGAGAAATCGAGCATCAGAGTAAACTCACCACCATGACCAGATGTCTTGACATCAGCAAAAAATTACAAGTCATACAAGAAAAAGGAAGATATAGCTCAAGCACAGGAACACATTGAAGAACCAGATGAGACACAGGATTTGAGAAAACTAATCATCAAATGCCATACAAATCTCTGAAATATAATCAATGAGTTGAAAGACAATATGGCTAAAGAGATAAAGGACATCAGGAAGACACTAGATGAGCACAAAGAAAAATTTGAAAACCTGAATAGAAAAATAACAGAGCTTATGAGAATGATAGACACAATAGGTGAGATTAAAAACACATTAAAGGCATGTAACAGCAAACTCAAAACCATAGAGGAAAGAATAAGTGATGTAGAAAACAGAACAGCTGAAATTGAAGATAGAGAAGAACAGAGAGAGAGAAAAAATGAAAAAAAAAAATGAGCAAGGGCTCAGAGAGCTGAATGATAACACTAAGCACAATAACATAGCTGTCACGGAAGTTCCAGAAGGAAAAGAGAAGTTAAAAAGGGCAGAAGTTAAAAGGGGCAGGAAATAATGGATGAAAATTTTCCCACTTTCATGAAAGAAATGAATTTACATGTCCAAGAAGTGTAGTATACTTCCAATATGATAATCTCTGTCTTTAATCTGGAAAGAACTACTCCAAGACACAATCTACTCAGACTGTCAAATGCCAAAGATAAAGAAAAAATTCTAAAAGCAGCAAGGGAGAAGCAAACCTTCACATATAAGGGATGCCCAGTGGGACTTAGTGCAGATTTCTCATCAGAAACCATGGGAGCAAGAAGACAATGATATGATATAATTAGGGTACTCAAAGAGAAACTATATTGAGAATTCTTTATCCAGCAAAATTGTCCTTTAAAGATGTAGGTGAGTTTAAAATATTCACAAATAAACAGGAACTAAGAGAAGCCATAAAAAAGAATCTGGCTCTTCAAGAAGCACTAAAGGGAGCCCTACAGCCCAAATAGAAAAGACAGGAAAGAGAGTCTTGGAGGAGAGAGTATAAGGGAAGACTATGGAAAAGGATAACAAAAAGGGTAAAATGACAGACAAAAATAAGATTTGGCATATGAAAGTCAAAGAATAAAATTGTGGAAGTAAATAATTCATTTACAGTAATACCACTGAATGCAAATGGATTAAACTCTCTAATCAAAAGATTTAGGCTGACAGAATGGATTAAAAAAACATGAGCTGCCCATATGCTGTCTACAAGAGTATTACCGTAGATCCAGGGATACAAACCAGCTGAAAATGAAAGGTTGGAAAAAGATATTCCACACAAACAGCAAACAAAAAAGAGCAGAAGTAGCTATACTAATATCAGAAAAAAACAGATTTTAAATGCAAAATATTTATAAAAGATGTAAAAGAAGGTTATATATTAATAAAAGGGACAATCTCCCAGAAAGAAGTAATAGTCATAAATATCTATGCACCTAATGAGAGTGCACCAAAATACATGAGGCAAACTCTGGCAAATCTGAAGGGAGAAGTAGACATCGCTACAATAACACTTGGAGACTACAACATGCCACTTATATCAATAGATAAAACAACTAGACAGAGGATCAACAAGGAAACAGAAAACTTGAACAATATTATAAACAAGCTAGACCTAACATACATATATAAAACATTCCATCCCAAATCAGCAGGTTATATCTTCTTCTCAAGTATTCATGGATCTTTCTCCAGGATAGACCACATGTTGGGTCACAAAGCAAGTCTCAATAAATATAAAAAGATTAAGATTATACAAAGCACCTTTTCAGATCATAATGGAATGAATCTGGAAATCAATAATAGGTGGGAAAGGGGGAAATTTACAAATATGTGGAAGCTAAACAAGAAACAATCAGTTTGTAAACAATCAGTGGGTCAAATAAGAAATCATAAGATAAGTTAGTAAATATCTTTAGAAGAATGAAAATGAGAACACAACTTATTAAAACTTATAGGATACAGTGAAGGCAGTCTTGAGAGGGAAATTTATAGCCCTAAATGTCCATATTTAAAAAGAAGACAGAGCTAAAATCAAAGGCTTAACTGAAAACCTGGGGGAACTAGAAAAAGAACAGCAAACCAATTCAAAAAAAGCAGAATGAAGGAAATAATAAACATTAGAGCCGAAATAAATGAAATGGAGAACAACAAACAAAAAATAGATAAATCAACAAAACCAAAACTGGTTCTTTGAGAAGCTCGATAAAATTGAGAAACCCTTATCTAGGTAAAAATAAATAAATAAAGGAAAAAAGAGAGAGAAGATACAAGTAAAATCAGAAATGAAAGGGGGGGACATTGTGACTGACCCCCCAGAAATAAAAAGGATCATAAGAGTATATTGACAAATTCCTAGAAATGCACAAATGACCTACATTGAATCTACAAGAAATACAGGAACTCAACAAACCAATCACATTTAAAGAGATTGAACCAGTCATCAAAAATCTCCCAATAAAGAAAAGCCCAGGACCAGATTGCTTCACAGATTATTTCTACCAAGCATTTTGAGAAGACTTAACACCAATCCTGTTTAAACTCTTTCAAAAAAATTGAAGAGGATGGAATATTACTCAATACATTTTATGAAGCCAATATCATCCTAATACCAAAGCTAGATAAAGATACTACAAGAAAAGAAAATTATAGACCAATCTCTCTAATGAACATAGATGCAATAATTCTCAAAAACATACTTGTAAATAGAATCCAACAGTGTATTAAAAGAATTATATGCCACAATCAAGTAGGATTTATTCCTGATATGCAAGGGTGTTTCAACACACGAAAATCAACATAATACACCACATTAACAAGATGAAAGGGAAAAAAACACACATGATCATCTTGATGAATGCAGAAAAGGCATTTGACAAAATCTAGTATCTGTTCTTGATAAAAACACTTTGAAAGACAGAATAGAAGGAAAGTTCCTCAATATGATAAAAGGCATATATGAAAAGCCCATAGCCAACATCGTACTCAATGGGGAAAGGTTGAAATCTTTCCCTCAAAGATCAGGAACAAGAAAAGGATGTCTACTGTCACCATTGTTATTCAACTTTTTGCTAGAAGTTCTAGATAGAGCAATTAGCCAAAAAAAAAATAAACAAAAGGCATCCAAATAGGAAAAGAGGAAGTAAAACTCTCACTATTTGTAGATGGCATGATTCTATATATAAAAAATTCTGAAATATCTACAACAAAGCTACTTAAGCTAATAGATGAGTTCAGCAAAGTGGCAAGATACAGGATCAGCTCACAAAAATCAGTAATGTTTCTAAACACTAGTATTGAACAATCTGAGAAGGAAATCAAGGAAAAATCCCATTTACAATAGCAACAAAAAGACTCATGTGCCTAGGAATAAACTTAAACAAAGATGTAAAGGGCCTGTATTCAGAAAACTGCAACACTGCTAAAAGAAATCAAAGAAGACTGAAACAAATGAAAAGACTTTCTGTGTTCACAGATTGGAAGAATAAATATTGTGAAGATGTCAATCCTAACCAAACTGATTTATAGATTCAATGCAACACCAATCAAAATCCCAACAGCTTACTTTACAGAAATAGAAAAGGCAATTACCAAATTTATTTGGAGGAGAAAGAGGACACAAATAGCCAAAAAACATCCTTAAAAAAAAGAAGAGCAAAGTAGTAGGACTCTCGTTGCCTAATCTTGAAACATATTACAGAGCTACAGTGGTGAAAACAGCATGTTGTTGGCAAAAAAATAGACATGTTGATCAATGGAATAGAATTGAGAGTCCAGAAATAGACCCTCACCTGTACAACAAGTCCACATAACTGGGACAAAAAAGTCTCTTCAACAAATGGTGCTAGGAGAACTGGAGATCTATAACCAAAAGAATCAAATAAGACTCCTATCTCACTCCCTATACAAGGATCAACTCAAAATGGATCAAAGATCTAAATCTAAAAGTGAGGACCATAAAACTACTAGAAGATAATGTAGGGAAATATCTTCAAGATCTCAGGGTAGATGGGGGTCTCTTAAATCTTACACCCAAAGTTCGAGCAACAAAAGAAAAATAGATAAATGGTACCTCCTCAAAGTCACACTTTTGTACCTCAAACGACTTTGTCAAACGTGTGAAAAGGCAGCTGACTCATAGGAGAAAATATTTGGAAATCATATATCCAATAAGTGTTTAATATCCTTGATATATAAAAAGATGTTACAACTCAACAATAAAAAGAGAAACAACCTACTTTAAAAATGGGCAAAAGACTTGAATAGACATTTGTCCAAAGAAGAAACACAAATGGGGTAAAAAACACATTAAAAATGTTCAACATTACTAGTGATTAGGGAAATGCAAATGAAAGCTACAATAAGATAACATTTCACACCTAATAGAATGGCCACTATTTAAAAAGACAGAAAATGACAAGTGTTGGAGAGGATTTGGAGAGATAGGAATACTTATTCACTGTTGGTGGGAATGTAGAATAGTACAGCCACTGTGGAGGATGGTTTGGCAGTTCTTAAGGAAGTTGAATATAAATTTGCCACATGACCTGGCAATACCACTACTAGGTATATATCCAGAAGAACTAAGAGCAGTGCCATGAACAGACATCTGTACCCCAATGTCCATAGCACCATTATTCACAATCCCTGAATGGTGGAAACAACCCAGATGTCCATTAACTGATGAATGGATAAACAAATTGTGGTGTATACATATGATGGAATATTATTCAGCAGTAAGAAGAAATGAAAAATATATTTTTTAAAAAGAAGGAGAAATGAAATTGTGAAGCATATGACAACATGGATCAACTTAGAGGACATTATGCTGAGTGAAGCAAGCCAGAAACAGAAGGACAAACACTGTATGATTGTGCTATTATGAACTAAATATATGGTATAAATGTAAGGAGTTGATAACTAGAATGCAGGTCACCAGAAAATAGAGTGAAGTTAGAGAAGAGAAAGCTGAGGTTTGATTTGTGTAAATGTAGTAAAGACGTTATTCATAAATCTTTGGAAATGAATAGAAATGGTGGAAGCACATCATAGTGTTTGTAACTGGCAATGCTAATAATATATGGATATGGTAGTGGATGAAAGGGAAAGTGTAAGATCCTGTATATTACTGAAAGGAAAGTTTAAAAATGTAACATGGGACTATATAGCATAGTGAAACCACATGTGAAATATGAGTATGGGTAATACTGTATATATAAGACTTTTTTTCTTTGAAACAGCAAATTTACCTTAATGTTACAAGATGTTAACATCAGGCAAAAATACAATCAAAAGAAAATATGGACAGTAGTGTAGAGTAATATATTAATAATCTTCCATTAAGGTTAAAAAAAGGAAATATACTAAATGAAAGAAACTAGACAAGAGATACTACTTATTGTTTGACTCCATACATACACTAAATATAAATACAAATAAATTAGAGAGACAAAAGCAGAATAGCAGCTATGTATGGCAGGAGAAAGATTGAGAAGTTAAGGAGTAGTTTGTTTTTGTTTTTTATTATTATTATTATTATGGAGTAATGAAAATTTCCTAATACTTATTGAAGGTATGAATGCACAACTCTCTGATTATACCAAATACCATTGATTGTACAATTTGGATGGATTGTATGCTTTATGAATATGTATCAATAAAATAGACTTTTAAAAAAGAGAACACTGAAAAATCTAAAATTTTTGTCATTGGAATCCCAGAAAGGGAAGAAAATGAAGGCAGAGCTTAAAAGGTATTCAAAGAAATAATGGCCAAAACTTCCCAAATTTGGGAAAAGACATAGACCTATAAATCCAAACAACTGAATAAACCCAAAAGAGGATAAACCCAAAATAAGACACACCAAAATGCATTATAATTAAAGCTCAGAAAACAGAAGGTGAAGAAAAACCGTTGAAGGCAGCCAGAAAAAAATGACACCTTAACTACAGGGGGAAACCATTTGAATGACAGTAGATTTATCATTAGAAACCATGGAAGCTAGAAGGAAAGGGCACAATGTTTTTCAAGTTCTTAAAGAAATAGCTGTCAACCCAGAATCCTATACCCAGTAAAAATATCCTTCAGGAATGACAAAGAAATCAAGATATTCTCAGGAGAAGAAAACCTAAGAGAATTTGTTGCTAGCAGGTCTACTTAAATAAAAGGCTAAAGGAAATTCTGTAAACAGACAGTAAACAATAAAAGAAGGAATCTTGGAACATCATAAAGGAAGAAAGAACATATAAGCAAAAGTATGGTTTTCTTTCTCTCAAGTTTTCTAAATTATGTTTAATGGTTGAAGCAAAAGTGA
Organism: Tolypeutes matacus; assembly: GCA_026826555.1. Lineage (NCBI taxonomy): Eukaryota > Metazoa > Chordata > Mammalia > Cingulata > Chlamyphoridae > Tolypeutes > Tolypeutes matacus. The sequence continues at coordinate 10,057,284 of JAKSZT010054226.1, forward strand.
TAGCACTGTCTGATGTGGTTCCAAATGGATGTAGAGGAAATATTTAAGATCATTGTTTTATAAATGGGAAGAGTAAAGGGACATATGAGAAATTAAGTTTCTACACATCACTTAAGCTGGTAAAATGATGAAATCAGCAAATTTAAGTTATGTATATAATGTATTATCTAGAGTAGCCATTTAAAAAGCTATACAAAGAGATGCACTCAAAAATACTGTAGGTGGGGGAGTGGATGTGGCTCAAGTAGTTGGGCACTGGCTCCCACATAGGAGGTTCCAGTTTCAGTTCCTGTTGTTCCCTAAAGAAGACAAGCAAGACAGAGCTGACCTGACAGGCTGGAGAGATGAGCTGGTGTGACAGGCTGGCACAGGGAGCTGACACAACAAGATGATGCAACAAGATGACACAACAAGAGGACACAAAGAGGAAACAAAATGAGAGACACAACAAGCAGGGAGTGGAGGTGGCTCTAGTGACTGTATGCCTCTCTCCCACATGGGAGGTCCCAAGTTTGGTTCCTGGTGCCTCCTAAAGAGAAAAGGAGCAGAATCAATGTGCTAATGCAATAAACTGATGCAATAAGGAGACACAACAAGCAGTGAGAGGGTGTGGCTAAAGTGATCAAGCACCCACCTCCCACATGGGAGGTCCCAGGTTTGGTTTCTGGTGCCTCTTAGAAAAGACGAGCAGACACAACAAGTGCAAACAATAAGCAGACAACAAGGAGTCATCTCAAGAGGGAGAGGAAAAATAAATAAATCTTAAAAAAAAAAAAAAACACTGTAGGTGAAGAAAAATGGAATTCTAAAAAAGAAAATTCAAGTAACCCACAGGAAAACAAGAAAAAGAAAACAGTGAAGAAAAGCAGAGAGAATAGAAAATAAAATGGCTGACTAAACCCCTAACATATGAATAATTACATTAAATCTTTATGGTCTAAATATACCAATTAAAAAGACAGAGCTTGGCACAGTGATCCAGTTATATGCAGTCTAGACTTAAAACAATATAGTCAGGTTAAATGTGAAAGAAAGGAAAAAGATAAATCATGTAAATATTAATCAAATGAAAGCAGGAACAGGTAGGTTAATATCAGATAAAATATACTTCAGAGTAAAGAATGTTACGAAAGACAGAGAGACTCATTATGTAACGATAAAAGATCAACTTACCAAAAAGTAATCCTAAATTAACACTAGAATATATATTATTTTCAAGTACCCATGGAACATATACAAACACAGACCACACTCTGAGCCATAAACAAAACCTCAACAATTTTTTTAAAATTTGAAGTTATATATATTGTGTTTTCCAATCACAATAGAATCAAACTATAAATCAATAACAGAAGAATAACAACAACAAAAAACTCCACTTTCTTGAAAACTCAACAACACACTTCTAAATAACCCATGAGCCAAGGAAGAAGTCACAAGGGAAATTTTAAAATGCATTGAACTAAATGAAATGAAAATACAACATATAAAAACTTGTAGGACACATCTAAAACCATGCTAGGAATGAAATTTATAGCACTAAATGCACAGAGAAAAAGTCTCAAATCAATAACCTAATGTACCACCTCAAAAACCTTGGGGCAAGATGGCAGCAGAATAAGGAGCTCCTAGAGTGAGCTTGTCCTACAGGGAAGTTAGTAATCACCCAGAACTATCTAAAGCACTTGTTTGAAGGCCCCAGGAGACCAGAGGAGTATCCTGCAACATCCTTGAAAGTATGGAAGGAGGAGACTGCCCATCTGCAGAGAAGAGTCAGGAGTAGAGAACTCCATGTCATGGTGGCCTGTGCCCATGGCACAAACCGCCTCAGGAGCTACTCCATGGCTGGAGTTGGAAGCTCTATTTCCCAAAAATGGGAGAGGAAAAGACAGTTGGGCACCAAGTTCAACTACTTATTAGTAAACTCGGCTGGTCAAAGTACAATCCTAAGAAACGCTAACGTTTGAACCTGTTCAAGTTGGAAAGAGGTTGGTAGCTGCCATTTTAACTCCACCCCTAGCATGAGGGGAAGCAGGGCTGGCTGAAAATTACAGTGAAGTTAGGGACTGGCTTCTTTACTCCAAGATCAGATTGTGGCCCTAGTCTATGCACCAGCCCCACCTCCAGCAGGGAGGAAGCTAGGGGGATGTGCACCAGCCCCTCGGGATAACTGCAGGTATATTTGGCCAGCACAGACTGAATAGTCAGACACCTGGGGCCCCAACCCCATACTGCAATAGAATAGGAGGAGAGGTGTGTTTTCTCAGCCTCTCAGGGCAACTGCGGGCACTTTTGACCTGCACTAACTTGGTTGTTGGGCACCTCTAGTTTCACACCCAACCTCAATAGGACAAGAGAGGGACTGTGTTTCCCCAGCCTCTCTGGGTGCTTTTGGCCCAACAGACTGAATAGGCAGACACCTGTAGCTCCATCCCTGCCCCCAAGTAGGATAGGAGGGGAGCTGAGTTTCCTCAGACTTTCCAGGCAATGGCAGGCACTTTTGGCCTGCACAGCCTGCACTGGTGGGTACCAGTGGATCCACCCCAACCCCCCAATAGGAAAGGAGGGGGGTGGTGTTTCCACACCTTTCTGGACAATGGCAGGCACTTTTGGCCTACACAGACTGAACTTTTGGGCATCATTGGTTCTGTTCCCACCCCTAAAGGGCAGAAGGAACTAGCACTCCCTCAGCCTCTCAGGGCTACTGCAGGCATATTTGGCCCACAGGAATTAGATTGTTGAGCACTCCAGAGGGACCATCTCCACCCCTGGTAGGGAGGGGGAGGCAGTTCTATGTCAGTCTACCTGGGCAATGCAGCCATTTTGGTCATGCATGGCATAGATTGCTGCCCACACCTGCAGCTCCATCCCTGCCTCAGGAGGGGAGGAAGGGATATGTCTGTCTCATCATGCAACTACAGACAATTTTGTCCTGCACAACTTGGGTGATTACATACGACTGTGACTCTGTCCCTACTCCTGACAGAGGAGAAAGGTGGGAGAGGCTTCATCAATCCCTGGGGCAATATGGGCAGTTTACAGCACCACCTACATCTTTGCCTCCTACCACACAACCAGCAAGAGAGAAAAGGCAGGAAAGTCCTAAACTAAAGAGAGAAACTGCACCCAAAATAAATTCATCTAGTAAGCCAGATGCCAAGACACCAACAAAAAATTACAATCCATACCAAAAAACAGGAAGATAAGGCCCAGTTCAAGGAAAAAGATAAGCCTCCAGATGTCATAAAGGATTTGAGACAACTAATCATAGATGTTCAAACAAATCTCCCTAATAAATTTAATGAGATAGATAAAGAGATTAAGGATATTAAGAAGACACTGGGGGAGTAAAATGAAGAATTTGAAAGCATACATAGAAAAATAGCAGATCTTATGGGAGTGAAGGCACAATAAATGAAATAAAAAATACACTGGAGGCATATAACAGCAGATTTGAAGAGACAGAAGAAAGGATCAGTGAGCTTGAAGATATGGCCTCCAACAGTGAACATAAAAAAGAACAGATGAAGAAAAGAATGGAAAAAAGTGACAGAGTCTCGGGGAACTAAATGATGGCAAGAGACATGCAAATATATGTGCCATTGGTGCCCTAGAAGGAGAAGAGATGGGCAAAGCAGTAGAAGGAATATTTGAAGAAATAATGGTAGAAAATTTCCCAATCCTATTGAAGAACATTGTGGCAGTTTGATAGTATTTCTAAATTCAAAAAAAAAAAAAAAAAAGGATATTTGATTATGTTTGTAAACTCATCTGTTCCTCTGGATGTGATACCCTTTGATTTTATTAGATTCATCTGAGATGTCTTTGATTAAATTATGTTAAGGTTGGGGCTTTTATTCAATTAAGGCTTTGATTTGATTAGGGTTTTGATTCAATTAAGGCTTTGATATGAGTCCCCACCCCCTCATTGGGCTGATAAAACAGACTGTCACATGGAAGTAGATACACAGAAAATCAGATATATGAGAAAAGAGAAGAGGCTCCATTAGTCACAGCAGAGGCCCCAGGAAGAGAAATGAGCCTGATGGACTACAGCTGCAGCTAAGCCTGGAGAGAAATGAGCCCAGGGGATAGAGATGAGCTTTATGCCAGCCTACAGCCAAGATTGGAAGAAGCTGGGACCTCAGAGCCTTAAGAGGAAAAGGAAGCTGAACATTCACAGAGACCAGCAGCCATCTTGCTCCAACACATGGCTACAGACTTTGGTGAGGGAAGTAACTTACTATTTATGGCCTTGTGACTGTAAGCTTCAGCCACAAATAAATACCCTTTATAAAAGCCAACAGAGTTATGGTACTTTGCATTAGCACCCCTTTGGCTGACTAATATAGACATAGATATCTGTCTGTATTAGTATCATATAGATGTTGTCCAAGAAGCACAACATATTCCCATCTGAATGAATCCGAATAGGCCAAATCCAAGACACATAATAGTCAGAATGCCAAATGCCAAATACAAATATAATTCTGAGAGCAGCAAAATATAAGGGATGCCCAATAAGATTAAGTGCTGATTTCTCACCAGAAACCATGGAGGCAAGAAGGCAGTGGTGTGATATATTTAAGACACTACAAGAGAAAAACTGCCAACCAAGAATCATATCCAGCAAGATTGTCTTTCAAAAATGGGGGCATGTTTAGAATAGTCACAGATAAACAGAAAGTGAGAAAGTTTATAACAAAAAGACCAGCTTTGCAGGAAATACAAAAGGGAGTGTTACAGCCTGAAAAGAAAAGACAGGAGAGAGAGACTTGGAAGAGAGTCTAGAAATGAAGATTGTATCAGTAACAGGAACTAAAAGTGTCAAAAGAATGGTGAAAAAAAATATGATAGATAAAACCCAAATGTCAAAATGGGTGAAATAAGAACTGCCTTTACAGTAATAACATTGAATGTTAATGGATTAAACTCCCCAATCAAAGACATAGACTGGCAGAATGGATAAGAAAATATGAGTCATCTATATGTTGTCTGCGAGAGACTCACCTTAAACTCAAGAATACCAATAGATTGAAAGTGAAAGGTTGGAAAAAGATATTCTACACATACAGTAACTTAAAAAAGCTGGAGTAGCTATACTTACATGAGATAAAATACACTTTAAGAGGAAAAAAAATGCTATTAGAGACAAGGAAAGATATTATATAATAAAAGGGTCAATTCACCAGGAAGAAATAGCAATCATAAATGTATATGCACCTAAGGAAGATGCCCCAAGATATATAAGGCAAACACTGGCAACACTGAAGGTAGAAATAGATATCTCTACAATAACAATTGGAGACTTCAATACACCACTCTCAGTATTGGGTAGAACATCTGGGCAGAGGATCAATAAAGAAACAGAAAGCATGAATAATATGATAAATGGACTAAACCTAATAGACATATACAGAACATTGAACCCCAAAACAGCAGGATATACATTCTTTTCAAGTACTCATGGATCTTTCTCCAGGATAGATCATATGTTGGGTCACAAAGAAGATCTCAATAAATTCAACAAAATCAAAATTATACAAAGCACTTTCTCTGATCCTTCACTGTTGGTGGGATTATACAAAGGTGTGCCTCTGTGAAGACAGTTTTGTGGCTCCTCAGGAAGCTAAATGTAGAACTGCCATTTGATCCAGCATTTCCTCTACTAGTAATATATTCAGAAGAACTAAAAACTGTGGCATGAACAGACATCTGCACACCGATATTCATAATGATGTTATTCACAATTGCCAAAAGATGGAAACAACCCAAGTGCCCATCAACCAATGAATGGATAAACAAATTGTGCCATATATATATATATATATATATATATATATGATGGAATGCTATGCTGCAGTAAGAAGAAATGAAATTGGGACATATATGATAACACGGATGAATTTTGGAGACATTATGCTAAGTGAAGTAAGCCAGGCACAAAAGGACAAATATTGCATGTTCTTATTAATATGGGCTAAATATGAAGAATAAGCACGTGGAGTTAAAACCAAGAGTATAGGTTATTAGGAGATAAGAGGAGGGTTGAGAATAACTAACGATGCTTAATGTATGTGGAAGTTTTAATTAACTTGACTAAAAAAGTGTGGAAATGGATAGAGTTGATGGTAGCACAGTACAGTGAATAGCAGCTGGTTTATAAGTGGGATTGTGGATGAAAAGGGTAATCTAGGATGTAAATGTCAATTGAAAGAAAGCTAAAGAATACTTTAGGGACTGAATAACAGTGAACCCAGAGGTGGATGAGAATTATGGTTGATGGTACAAGTGCAGGAGTGTCCTTCTGTGAGCTAGAGCAGGTGTACATGACTATTGCAGTGTGGTGGGAATGTGGAGAAGCACGGGAAAAATACAATTGGTGTGACCTATGATTAACAGCAATACTGTAATATTGCATCAATGCCATAGATGTATTGTGCTGATAATGGGTAGAGAGTATGGAAAAATTGTGCCAAATGTACACTATGGACCATGGTTGGTGGTAATAGTCTACTGATATTATCTCATAATCTATAACAAACATTCCACCACCACATGGTATGTTGGTGAAGGGGTGTTGTGTGTGAGAATTCTACACATGTGCATCATTGTTTTGTAAGTTTACCACCTCTGTAATAAAAATATATTTTAAAATAATAGGGTGGGTTTGGGGGAAAATATAACAAATGTAAGATATGGACTATAAGTTAGTAGTAATATTTTGGTGACGCTCTTGCATAGTTCGTAACAAATGTTTCACAACAATGCAAGGTGTTTGTGGAGTGGTGATTAATGGGACCCCTGTATAATGTTATGCATGTTTATTTTGTAAGTTCACAGCTTTTACTATACACTTATGTTCATATAAGAATGATATACATCAATAAAAATATATATTTTTTAAAAACCTAGGAAAGGAAGAGAAAACCATAACCAAAGCAAGCAAAAGGAAGGAAAGAGTAAAGATAGAGCATAAATCAATGAAAATTTTTAAAAATAAAGAAAATGAATGAAATAAACTGCTGGTAATTTGAAAAGACCAATAAAATTACAACTTCAAGCAAGACTGACAAAGGAAATGAGAGAAGACACAGATTACCAACATGAGGAATGAAATATATTACATTAAAAAACACACTCTGCAGACATAAAAAAGAATAATAAAATACTATAAATTACTTTACACATATAAATTTGAAGACTTAGATAAAAATGGACTAGTTCTTCCAAAAACACTAACTACCACAACTCACTCAAAATAACATAAATAACTTTAATAGCTCTATAATTATTAAGGAAATTAGATTCATAATTTAAGAATTAAAAAATGAAATCTCCAGACCCAGACAGTTTCACTGGAGAATTCTGACAAATGTTTAAACAAGAATTAACATCAATTCTACTCAGTCCCTTCCAGAAAACAGAAGAGGAGAGAACACATCCTAACTAATTTTATGAAGCTAGAATTACCCTGACACCAAACCAGACAAAGACAGTACAAAAAAGAAAACTAAAGACCAATATCCTTATGAAAAGAGATACAAAAATCCTTTTAAAATATTAACAGATAGAATTAATTAAACTGATTAAACATTATGACCAAGTGAGTTTTATTCCAGGGATGTAAGGATAGTTCAATATTTAAAAAATCACTATCTATAGGCTGAAAAAAAAAAAGTCACACAATCATATCAGTTAATGCAGAAAAGCATTTGAAAAAATCCAATACTTTGATGAGGGTAAATATCCTCATCAAAAGAGAAATAAAGGGAAATTTCTCTTTATTTCCTCCACCTTATAAGGAATATCCATAAAAAAAACCATAGTTAACATTACATTTAATGGTGAAAGATTGAATGCTTTCCCCTAAATAAGAAACAAGGCTAGAATGTCCATTTTCACCACACTTATTCAATATAGTAATGGAAGTTTTAGCCAGTGCAATAAGACAAGAAAAGGAAATAAAAGACATAGAGGTCAGAATGGAAGAAATAAAAGTTTCTCTATTTGCAGATGATATGCTTGTCTATGTAGAAAATCACAAGACTTCTACAAAAAAAAAAAAAAAAAAAAAAAAAAAAAAACACCTCTTAGAACTCAGATATGACTTCATCAGTTCTTAGGATACAAGATAAATATACTAATATCAACTGTCTTTCTATATAATGGCAAGGAACATGGGGCCATTGAAATTAAAAATGCAATACCATTTAAAATCACTCAAGAAATAACAAGGAAATACTTAGGTATACATCTACCAAAACATGTACAGACTTGTGTGCTAAAAAGCTAAGCAATACTGGTGAGAGGAATCAAAGATCAAAATAAATGGAGAGACATATCATGTTCATGGGTTGAAAAACTCTACATAGTAAAGATGTTAATTCACCCCAAATTGATATGCTGTTTTTTCCCCCTAACCTATCTTCTTTATTTATTTTTTTAAAGAAACATTAGATTACATAAATGTTACATAAAAATACAGGGATTCCTCCCCCTCCCACAATGTCCCGCATTAACAACATCCTTCATTAGTGTGGTACAGTTGTTACAATTGATGAACACATATAGAAGCATTGCCACTAACCATAGATTATAGTTTACACTTTGTACCAAGCAATTTTGTAAATTATGCCAAAATATATAATGGCCTGTATCCATCATTGCAACGCCATGCAGGACAATTCCAATGTCCTGAAAATGCCCCCATGTTAAACCTATTTTTCCCTCTCCCTCCCCTCAGAACCTCAGATGGCCACTGCCTCCACATCAATGACAAAAGTTCTTCCATTGTAGAATAATAATAATAAGCCTATAGCAGAATAATAGTAAGTCTACTTTAGTCCATTGTACATTCCCCAGTCTTGAGGATTTGGGGATAGTGATCCCACTCTGCCTCTAATTGAGAGGGGCCTTGGATCCCGTGGGACAGATAGATGGAATTATCTTGCTTGCAGTTGCAGACTCTCTCTTTTCCTTGGGATGAGTGTTGCCCATCATCATCACCTTGTTAGTTGTCCTGAGTTAGTCCAATGAACTGGAGATTAGGTGTTGAAACTCAGCTGAGATTCAGGGCCCAACTGACACATGGATGGACCAAAGACTTAAGTCTCCTGGACATACACCTATCAAGTACAGTACTAACTATTGGTTCATATAGAAGGAGCAGAAGAGCCATGTGTAGAGAAACCACAAATGAGTCCAACTCTGCCACACTGGGGAGCATAATATACAGTTTTAAGATAAGATAATACCTATCAAAAATCTCACCAAGCTTTTTTTGTAAAGTAGACAAGATTATTCTTAAATTTAAATAGAAAGGCAAAGGAACTAGAATAGTTAAAAAATGATTTTTAAAGCAACAATAGGGTGGGAGGGATAGTCTATTTGATTTCAATACTTACATAGCTGTGGTGGTGATACCACTGTGTGGTATCAGTAGAAAGATCAATGCACAGATCAACAGAGTAGAAGAAATGAAATCCAGAAATCAGTCCATGTAAGTATGTCCAAATGATTTTTGAAAAAATGCAAAACCAATTCAATGGAGGAAAGATAGCCTTTTCAACAACATCCATAGACAAAATCCGCAACAGAACTTTGACCTATGTCTCATACCTTTTGCAAAATTTAATTCACAATGGACCATAGACATAAATGTAAAATGTGAAACTATAAAAATTTAAGCAAGAAAGACAGGAGAAAATCTTTTGGATCTAGGGCCAGGCAAAGAGCACTTAGACTTGACACCAAAAGCACAATCCATAGAAATAAAAATTGATAAATTGGACTTCATCTAAATTTAAAAATTTGCCCTATAAAAGTCCTGTTAAGAAGATAAAGGATGTTGCAGACTGGGAGAAAATACTTGCAAACTACATATATGACTCAGGACTAGTATCTAGAATATACAAAGAACTCTCAAAATTCAACCATAAAAAACAAACAATCCACCTAGAAAATGAGACAAAATCAAGAAAGACATTTCACTGGAGAGGATATACAGTTGGCAAATAGCACATGAAAAGATGGGCAATAGCATTAAGCACCAAGGAAATGCAAAATAAAACCACAATTAGATAGTACTAATACCTATAGCTGCGACTAAAATAAAAAACAGTAACAACTCAAAATGTTGGTGAAGATGCAGGAAAACTGGATCACTTATCATTGCTACTGGGAATGTAAATGGACCAGCCACTCTGGAAAACAAATTTGGCAGTCCCTTAAAAGCCTAAACATGCAGCCACCACATGACCCAACAATTTTACTTTTTCACATTTATCTTCGAGAAATAAAAATACATGTTCCCAAAAAAATCTATACACAAATGTTTATAGAAGATTTATTCATAGACCCAAGAAGGACACAATCCACATGTCTGTTACTGAATAAATGGTTGAACAAACTGGTACATCCATAACTTGGAATACTACTCAGCAATAAATGAGGAATGAAATATGGATACACTCAATTTATATGGATCTAAAAGACATCATGCTGTGTGAAAAAAAAGTCGATCTCAAAAGGTCACATACTGTATGACTCTACATAACATTCTTAAAATGTCAAATCTATAAAAATGTAGAACAGTTTAGTTGTTGCCAGGAGTTAAAGAAGGGTGGGGAAAGGGGGTGTGACTGTAAAAGCATATCATGAGGGACACTTGTGGTGATGGAATTTTTCTGTATCTTGACATATCAGTTTCAGTAGCATAGTTGTGATATTGAACTCTAGTTTTGCAAGATGTTGCTATTGGGAGAAACTTGATAAGGGTATATGGAACCTCTTTGTATCATTTCTATCAGCATGTGAATCTACAATTATCCCAAAATAAAAAAATTAACTAAACCAAACAATGTACAAACAACATACACAAAAAAGAATAAAATGATATGCCATGTGGGTTGGGAGTCCCCAAGACCACCTCCACATTTGAAGATTTTCCATAAGAACTCATGGGACTCAACTTTTAATTGTACTGGTGGCTAAGGTTTATGACAGCAATGTAGGACAGAGACACATCCAGACCATAAGAGAGAAAGTCACAGGCAGAACCTAGAGGAGTCCATGTGCAGGCTTTCTTGTGGTCTCTCCCTCTCATGAGGGGTCCCATAAAGCTCACTCTTCTCCCAGCAATGAAAATGCAGCAATGTGGACAATTTCCCGCCCAGGAAAATTCATTGGAAATTCAGCACCCAAGTTTTTTTGGAAGCTGGTCACATAGGGACCCTCCCGGCCTTCAGATTCCCAGAAGGAAATGAAATGTCCAGAAAAAAACATATTGTCTGCACAAACAGTATAAACACAGGAAGCCACCCTTATCAGTGAGGGAATGAGAATATACACAAAGTACAAATTCCCAGGTGTTAACCAAGGACCAAAATTGCCCATAGTTCTCTCTACATATAAGAGCCTGAGATGTTAACCCTTCTCTTCACCTTGCAAACACTAACCAAAGGAAAGTTGGAGTGGCTCATTTAATATCAAACAATGTAGGCTTATGAACAAGGAATTTTATCAGGGACAAATAAAGATACAGTGTATAATAAAGGGTTCAATTTCCCAAGAAAAAGTAATCCTAAATGTGTATGCACCCAAAAGCAGAACTTCAAAATATATAAAGTAAAAATTTAATAACTGAAAAGAGAAATAGCTAAATCCCCAATTATAACTGAAGTCTTCAACACTCCTCTCTAAGAAATTGACAGAAGTAGGCAGAAAATCACTAAAGGTATAAAAGACCTGAACAACACTATAAGCCAAATTGACATAATTGACAGAGAATACAGATTCTTCTTAAATTTACACAGAACATTAGCCAAAATGCACCATATTCTTGGACATAAAACATTTAACAAAATTAAAAGAATAAGAATCCTAAAAAGTATGCTCTCATACCATAATGGAATTAAACTAGAAATCAATAGCACAAAGATATTTGGAAAGTATCCAAATATTTAGAAATTAAACACTTTTAAATAGTCTGTGGGTCAAAAAGGAAGTCCCAAAGAAAATTTAAAATATTTTAAACTGAGTAAAAGTGAAAATACAAAACTTGCAGGATAAGCTAAAGCATTGCTTTGATGGAAATTTATATTATTAAATATTTATATTAGAAAAGAATAAAGGTCTCAAATCAATAGTCTCAGATTCCACCTGAAGAAAGAAAAAATTAGCACCAAAGCAAACGGGTGTAAGGAAATAATACATCTAAGAGAAAAAAGCAATTAAATTGAAAATGGAAAAGATAGAAAAAAAATCAATGACACACAAAGTTCATTTTTAGAAAAAAAACAATAAAATTGATAAGCTTCCAGCCACACTGACCAGAAAAAAAAAAGAAAGAAAGAAAAGTAAAGGCTCAAATTACCAATATCAGGAATGAAAGGGGGGCATCACAACTGTACCTATAGTAATTAGAATGATAATAAGGGAATATCATAAAAAATTTATGCCAATAAATTTAACAACTTTGTTGATATGGTACAATTCTTTGAAAGGCACAAACTACCAAAATCTACACAAAATGAGAAAGATAATCTGAATAGTCCTATAGCTATTAAAGAAAATAAATTTGTAGTCAAACCCTTCCAAAAAAAAAAACTCCAGGCTCATATGGTTTCAATGGCAAATTCTATTAAACATTTAAGGAAGAAATAATACCAGTTCAACACAATCTCTACCAGAAAAAAAGAAGAGGAGAAAATATTTCCCAACTCCTTTAATGAGCCCATCAATACTCTAATAGTAGGACCAGACAACAACATTACAAAAGTTTTGAATTTTGATAAAGTTCTATTTATTAATGTTTCGTTTTATGAATTGTGCTTTTAGTGTTGTATATAAATACTTTTCATATAACCCAAGTTAGCACCAATTTTCTATCTTTTCTTCTACAAGATGTGCAAAAAAAAAATGTTGTAAATGCCATGTCTGATAATGGACTTTTTTTCAGAATATATAAAGAACTTTCAAAGCACAATAACACAAAAACCCAATTGAAAAATAGGGAGGGATCCAAGATGGTGCAGTAGGGTATGGCAGGCTGTAATCCTCCTCCAGAAACTGCAGGAATGATAGAGAATAAGTGGAACCAAGTATGAAAGAGGAATCTTAACACAAAACAAAACAAAATAAAACCCTAGAGCAGAAAAAGAAGCTAACCATCTGAATAAGCCCAGTGAGATAAACAGATGCCTAGACACCAGCAAAAAATTACAATTGATTGATGGACTCAGTTGTGGTTTCCCTACACATGGCTCTTCTGTACTTCTATTTGAACCTATAGTTAGTACTAGAGTTGGTAGGTATACATCCATGAGACCTAAATCTTTGGATTGTCCATGTGTCAGCTGGGCACTGAATCTCAACAGAGTTGCAACACCTACTCTCTTATTTATTGGTCTCACCCTGGACAACTAACATGGAAGTGATGATGGACAACATCCATACCAAGGAACTGAGAGAGCCTACAATTGCAAGCAAGAGAGTCCCATCTATTGGCCCTAAAGGATCACAGCACCCTCTTAATTAGAGGTGGAGTGGACATCACCATCCTAAAATCCTCAGGATTGGAGAATGAACTATAGACTAAACTAGACTTACAGTTATTCTACTTTACTCTTATTGTGATCCTAGCAATGGAAGAACAGGGAGAGAGAAAAACAGATATAATATGGGGGCATTTTTAGGGTTTGGGAATTATCCTGAATGACATTGCAATAACAGATACAGGACATTATAGATCTTGTGATAACTTACAGAATTGGGTGGGAGAGAGTGTAAACTACAATGTAAACTTTAATCCATGCTTAGTGGCAATACTCCAAAATGTGTTCATCAATTGCAATAAATGTACCTCACGAACAAAGGGTGTTGTTAATGTGGGAAAATGTGGGAGGTGTGGGAAGTGGGACATATTGGTATCCCCTATATTTTTTATGTGACATTTGTATAATCTAAGTATATTTATAAATAAATAAATAAATAAATAAATAAATAAATAAATAAGGGCAGAAGTAGCTATACTAATATCAGACAACATAGACTTTAAATGCAAAACTATTGTAAGAGACAAAGAAAGACACTATATACTAATAAAAGGGATAATCTATCAAGAAGAAAAAACAATGGAGAAAGAGCCAGAAGCTGCCTGAAGGACCTGATTTGGGGGTCAGCAGACCAAGACAGTGCTTCACAACTCCCAGGAGGGTGAGGAACAGAGAAATGAAGAAGCCCAAACAGCAAACGTGAGTTACCAAGCCCCAGCACCAGCCAGGAAAGGCTCCCCTCCCCCACCCCCAAGATATTAAGAGGGGGTAAAACCCTGGTTCATTGCAGCTGATTGAGAGGGGAACATCTTCCTCCCTCTCAGCTGTTACAAGGGAAAAGGGAAAGGAAGTCAGGGGGCTTTTCTTCAGGGAATTCACTGAAGTCAAGGGGGTTTTCTTCAGTGAATTCAGCCAGCAAAGCCCTCTTTCAATCTCAGATCTGGCCAGATCAAAACAAAGGAAAACGGAGAGAGATACACCTCTGTGGAAAGGTGCATCAATGAATGCCATCTGCTAGCCTGTCCGGAAATTGTATGGGCAAAAACTATATTTGGGTCTCTGTTCTGGGAGAAAAAATCTGCACCCCATTAGTGATCCCCTGACATGATTTGATAACTTAAGCTGGACAATTTTAAAGACTTATGATAAGTTGGACCAAATATCAAAGAAGAGCAGTCAAAAAATAATAACAATAGGCAAAAGAGAGAAATTAGCCATCAGAGTAAATTCACCAACATATTCAGATGTCTAGACATCAGCAAAAAAATTACAAGCCAAACTAAGAAACAGGAAGAGATGGCCCAGCCAAAGGATCAAACCAAATAGACTGAAGAGATACAGGATTTAAGACAATCAATTATAACCACACAGCTCTCCTAAATCAATTTAAAGAATTAAAAGAAAATATGACTACAGAGATAAAGGATATTAAGAAAACACTGGGTGAGCATAAAGTATAATTTGAAAGTCTGCAAAGAAAAGTATGGGAATAAAAGACATGATGGATGAGATTAAAAATACATTAGAGGCATATAAGAGCAGATTTGAATTGGTCAAAGACAGAATTAGTGATTTCAAAAACAGAACATCTAAAATGGAAAAGACAGGAGAACAGAAAAAGAAGAGAAAGGAAAAAATGGAACAGGGTCTTGGGGAATTGAACGACAAAGTGAAACACAAAAACATACACATTATCAGTGTCCCAGAAAGAGAAGAAAATGGAAAAGGAGCAAAAAGAATATTTGAGGAAATAATGACAGAAAACTTGCCAATCCTTATGAAAGATATAAATATCAATATCCAAGAAGGACAACACACCCAAAACAGAATAAATCTGAATAGACCTATATTGAGACACCTACTATTCAGAATGACAGATATCAAAGATAAAGAGAAGATTCTGAAAGCAGCAAGAGAAAAGCAAAGCATTACAAGGGAAGCTCGATAAGATTAAGTGCTGACCTCTTATCAGAAGCCATGGAGGAGAGAAGAAAGTGGTATGATGTATTTAAGGTCCTGAAAGAGAAAAACTGCCAGTCAAAAATTCTGTTTCTGGCAAAGGTGTCCTTCAAAAATGACAGAATTCAAAGTCTTCACAGAAAAACAAAAACTGATAGAATGTTACCAAAAGACCAGAATTCCAAGAGATGCTAAAGGAAATGCTGCAGCCTGAAAGGAAAAAACAAGGGCAAGAGATATGGAGAAGAGGGAAGAAGTGAAGATTATTAGAAAGTGTAAATTAAAGGGTAAAAAGATAGACAATAGTACAATATGACAACAGAAAGTCAAAGGACAAACTGGATGAAGTAAGTAATGCTTTTATAGTAATGGCATTGAATATTAATGGCTTGAACTCCCCAATCAAAAGTCATAGACTGATAGAATGGATTAAAAAATATATGAGACATCTATATGTTGCCTACAAAAGACTCACCTCAGAGAAGGACACAACCAGGTCAAGAGTGAAAGATTGGAAAAGGGTATTCCAAACAAATAGTAAACAAAAAAGAGCTGGAGTAGCAATACTAATATTGGACAAAATAGATTCTAAATTCAAAACTGTTAAAAGGGAGGAAGAAAGCCATTATATGTTAATAAAAGCGGCAATTCAGCAAGAATAAATAATTATACTAAATAATTATGCACCTAACCTCAGTGTTCCAAGATGCATGAGGCACACACTGACAAAGCTGAAGGGAGAAATAGATGTCTCTACAATAATAGTTGGAGAGTTCAATACACCACTCTCAGTATTGAAGAGAACATCTGGATAGAGGATAAATAAAGAAACAGAGGAGAAGTGGATGTGGATCGTCTCTATTATTGTAGAAAAGGGATTTGACAAAATACAGCACCCTTTCTTGATAATAACACACCAAAAGATAAGAATAGAAGGAAGCTTTCTCAATATGGTAAAATGCGTATATGAAAAACCTACAGCTAGCATTGTACTCAACAGTGAAAGATGGAAAGATTTCCTGCAGAGATCAGGAACAAGACAAGAATGCCTACTGTTGCATTATTATTCAATATTGTGCTAGAAGTTCTAGTTAGAGCAATTAGGCTAGACAAAGAAATAAAGGCACACAAAAGGAAAGGAAGAAGTAAAACTTTCACTATTAGCTAATGACATGATCCTATAACTAGAAAATCCTGTAAAATCCACAACAAAGCTACTAGAATTAATAAAAGAGCTCAGAAAATTGGCAGGATACAAGATTAATATGCAAAAATCGATAGTGTTTCTTACTACCTTCCCCCAGGCATGGGAC
Source organism: Tolypeutes matacus (assembly GCA_026826555.1). Classification (NCBI taxonomy): domain Eukaryota; kingdom Metazoa; phylum Chordata; class Mammalia; order Cingulata; family Chlamyphoridae; genus Tolypeutes; species Tolypeutes matacus. The sequence continues at coordinate 10,074,112 of JAKSZT010054226.1, forward strand.
ATGACTTCCAGGGATAAGCCTCTCTGACACTGAGGGATTATTACCAAGTGCCAACTGGCAATGCTTCTGGAAAAAGACCTTGGCCAAAAGGTGAAAATAGTAAATACAAATGAGTTTTTATGGCTAAGAGATTTCAAAGCGAGTCAGGAGGTCATTCCAGAGATTATGCTTTGCAAGTCTCAGCAGGACTTCATTGACTGTCACAGTAAACAATGCCTCAAATAGCAGGACTCCTGAGGGCTCTAGGGACATCCAGAAATTATAAGCAGAGCACACAGCTCAGGAATTTGGCATCCTGTCAGTGGGCCTTACTTTGGAATTTATGCTCCCCTGTGTAACAGAGTTAGACTCATTTATAGGTTCTATACATTTGGTTCTTCTGCCTCTTTTATTTGAACCTATAATTAGTACTATACTTGATAAATATGTGTCCCAGAGACTTAAATCTTTGGACCATCCATGTGCCAATTGAGCCCTGAATTTCAGCAGAGTTGCAACACTTACTCTCCGTTTCATTGGACTTACCCAGGAGAACTAACAAGGAGGTGATGATGGACAAAGCCCATCCCAAGGACAGAGAGTGCCTACAACTGCAAACAAGATAGTTTCATCCATCTGCCCCATGGGATCTAAGCTCCTTCTCAATTAGAAGCACAGTGGGCATCACCATCCCAAAATCCTCAAGATTGGGGAATGAACAGTAGACTAAAGTAGACTTATTGTTATTCTACTATAGATTTATTATTATTATAGCAATGGAAGAACTCATTGATATAAAGGCAGTGGCCACCAGAGGTTCTAAGGGATGGAAGAGGGAAAAATTGGTATAATATGGGGGCATTTTGGGGACATTGGAGTTGTCCGGCATGACACTGCAGTGACAGATACAGGCCATTGCATATTTTGTCATAACCTACAAAATTGTGCATGACAGAGTGTAAACTGTAATGTAAACTGTAGTGCATGTTACATTACATATTAGTAGCAATACTTCAATATGGGTTCATCAATTGTAACAAATGTACCACACTAATGAAGGATGTTGTTAATGTGGGAAAGGCAGGGGGGGGTGGGAGAGGGAGTGGGGCAGATGGGAATCCTTTATATTTTTTATGTAACATTTATGTAATCTAAAGCTTCTTTAAAAATAAAAAAATTAGTGAAAAAAATCAATAGCATTTCTATACACTACTGATGTGCAATCTGAGGAGGAAATTAGGAAAAAAATTCCATTTTTGATAGCAACTAAAACAATCACATATTTAGGAATAAACTTAACCAAGGACATAAAGGACCTATATTCAGAAGACTACAAAACATTGCTAAAATAAACCAAAGAAGACTTATATGGAAGGACAGTCCATGTTCATGGATTGGAAGTTGAATATAGATTTGCCATGAGACCCGGCAATACCCTTGCTAGGTATATACCCAGAAGAACTGAGAGCAGTGACACGAATAGACATTTGCACACTGATGTTCATAGCAGTGTTATTCATGATAGATCAAAAGTTGGAAACATCCCAGGTGTCCATCAACTGATGAATGGATAAACAAACTGTGGTGTACACACACAATGGAATATTTTGCAGCAGTAAGAAGAAATTAAGTCTTGAAACATATAACAACTTGAATGAAACTGGAGGACATTATGTTGAGTGAAGCAAGACAGACACAAAAGGACAAATACTGTATGATTTCACTATTATGAACTAAATACACTGTTTGAAATATAAATATATTATGTGAAATATTAATATGGATAAATTGCATATATAAGACCATTTTGCTTTGAAGATGAACAAATATAGGTTAATATTATAAAATGTTAATATCAGACAGAAAAAAAAACATTTTACTAAGTGAAGGAGACCAGACATAGAGTGCTACATCTTGTATGATTCCATTTCTATAAAATGTAAACATAAATCAATTTATAAAGATGAAATGAGATTAGTGGTTATGTAGGGCTGGAGAAGGAATGCTAAGGAGTGTGGATTCTTTCTTTTTGGAGTAATGAAATTGTTCTAAATTTTTTTATATGATGAATCTACAACATTGTGATTATACTAAAGTCTATTGATTATACACTTTGGTGTATAATATTGTATGTGAATATATTTCAATAAAACTGCTTAATAAACAAATAAATAATTGCGCAAGAATAGACAGAAATAGCAGCTATGTGCAGCAGGGGAAACAGAGAGATTTGAGAGGTGGGGAATTTTCTTGTTTGTTTTTTTATTATTGTTGAAATAATGAAAATGTTCTAATAATGGTTCAAATGATGAACAAACAACTAAGTGATTTTACCAAATGCCATTGACTGTACACTTTGGATAAATTGTATGCTTTATTAATACGTATCAATAAAATTGATTTTTTTTAAACTTCATGGTATTGGCACAAGGATAGACATACTGACCAATGGAAATAAATTGAGAGTTCTGATATAGATCCCCACATATATGGGTGTGACTGGTGCTGTCTCACAGTTAGATGGTGGTTATAGTCTCAGGAGGATCTCACTGTCTCCCACAGTAAACAATGCCTCAAATAGGGGTGCTCCTGGGGGCTCTAGAAATATCTAGACACTGTAGGCAGGGCAGACAACCTCAGGAAATTAGCACACCATTAGTTGGCCTTACCTTGGAATTTTTGATAACCCATCTTCCCCATTGTTATCAGAGATAGGCTCATTTATAATTTTCCCACACATGTTTCTTCTACCCCTTTTATTTGAGCCTATAATTAACACTATAGCCATTAAATATTTGTTCCAGAGATTTAAATCTTCTGGCTGTTCATATGCCATGTGAACCTTGAATCTAAACAGAGTTGTAGGGAAACGGATGTGGCTCAAGAGGTTCGGCGTCCGTCTACCATATGGAGAGACCGGGGTTCGATCCCCGGTACCTCCTGGTAAAAAAAATAAAATAAAATAAAAATAAACAGAGTTGTAGCCAATACCTACTCTCCAGTTCATCAGACTCACCCATGGATGATGATGGACAATGCCCAACCCAAGAAGCAGAGAGTCTTCAACTGTGAGCAAGACAGTTCCATCCATCTGCCCCTTGGGATCTAAGTCCCCTCTCAATTGGAAGCAAATTTGGGCATCACCATCCCAAAATACTCAAGAAAGAGGAACAAACATGAGGGTGGGGGGATGCAACTATGGGCTAAAGTAGACATTATTATTCTAGTAATGGAAGAACTTGTAATATTGATATAAAGGCAGTGGTCACCAGAGCTTCTGAGGGGAGGGAGAGGGAACAATAGTTGTAACACGGGGCATTTTTGAGATATTGGATTCAATCTGCATGATATTACAATGATGGATACCAGTCATTATACATTTTGTCAAAACCTATAAAATTGTGCAGTGCAAAGTGTAAAACATAATGTAAAGTATAGACCATGGTTAGTAGCAATGCTTCAATATGTGTTCATCCATTGTAACAAATGTACCATAGCAATGAAAGATGTTGTTAATGGAGGAAATTGTGGGAAGGGGAGGGGTGGGGTATATGGGAATCCCCTATATTTTTGATGTAACATTTATGTAATCTAAAGCTCCTTTAAAAATAAAAGTTTTTTTTAAAAAAAATAGGCAAAATATCTGGACAGATTCTTCATCAAACAGATGGCATAGAAATATATGAAAAGATGCTCAAAATCATTAGTGATTAGGGAAATCAAAATCAAAATCACAAAGAGATGTCACTACACATATATTAGAATGTCCAAAATTGCAGACTCTCCATACCAACTGCTGGTTGGGATATGTAGCCACTGAAACTCACATACAATAATTAACATGTCATCAAACTTTTCAACACTGAAGATTATAGTAGAGTATTTCATTAACTTTTTATTTTGTAAAGACTTTAGACTTATAAAAGAGTTCCAGAGATAGGACAGAAAGTGCCCTTTTCCCCTTTACCTAGCTTCCCCTAGTGTCAGCATCTTACATAACCATAGTAAAATGTTTTAAAAAATTTTTTAACTGAGAAATTAACAATGGTACAAGATTATTAACTTAATTACAGACATTATTCAGATTTCACCAGTTTTCCCACTGATGTTATTTTTGTCAGAATCCAATCCAAGGTACCACATTGCACTTAGATGTTGTGGCTCCATAGTCCCCTCCAATCCATGACAGTTCCTCAGGCTTTCATTGGCTTTTATGACCTTGACACTTTTGAGGAGTCATAGTTAGGTATTTTGTAGAATGTCCTCAATTTGGGTGTGACTGGTGTTGTCTCACAGTTAGATGGAGATCATAGAATTTAAAAGTGATGTGCCGGGAGGCAGGAGCTCAACCTCTTGAGCCACATCCACTCCCAAGTTATTAGTTCTGTATTTCATTTTAGTTTTCTCATCTGTATAATAAAAATATCGTCTACTTTAATAAAAAAAAAAAAAAAGTGATGTGCCCTTCTCAGTATAATATATCAGGGTAAATGGTGGTAATCATTAGTGACACTAACATTTATCCCTTGGTTTAGGTGGTGATTTACAGGTCTCACCACTGTAAATTTACTATTTCCTCTCTGTAATTAATAAGGTCTGGGTTTTTTCCTTATTCTCCACTTTGTCATTATATGAGCCATTTCAATCTGAGCTCTTTTTTATGATTCCTGAAAATTTGGATCCATTCTTTCTTCCAAGAATTTCTCTTTTCTACCTGTATTTCTTGTTTCCTTTGTAGCACTCCTGTTAACTGGATAGTAATGTTACCGGATTTTGTCTAGGTTCTTTGACTACGCTGCAGAAATGAATTTCAAGAGCACATCAGGTTAGTTAGGCTAGTAATTTATTAAGGTAGGGAGGGAAGAAAAATGGGAGAAAATAACATCACGGGTCCCCAGTAGAGAGTAAGAGGCTGAAGAGTGATAAAGGGGGCTGGTTTATAGACTACAATTTCCCATTATAGATTATAAATGCCCAGATTTTACTTGTGTGTTGATCCGTGCAGGGGAGACATGGCAAGATCAGGGTACAGAAGCCAAGAGGAATGAGAGAGACTTGACTTTTGCACTTGCTTTTTAAACCTTTAATTATTTCACCCCTTTGCTAATGGCATGGGAGGAGTCCCAGCTGTTTGCTGTTTTGATTGATTACCCCACCCATCAATCTCCCAGGTGGGCCCAATGATAATGTCCCTGAAAAATATCTGAGGCTTCTCCTGGGAATCTCCAGGAATCTCATTCTGGATGGCAGAAATCTCACAAGGGGTTTCCAGCAGCCATTTGTGGGGTATTGATATCCACGTGGACTTCTTGCCAGATTCCAGATCCATCTATTGATTCCCTATTTCACTAGCCAGCTTCATTCCCCGCTCAGAGAGTTTACACTTTTATTCTTAAAGGGGTGCTGAAAGGAGAGGGTCATTCTTCTGTAACTACTTCCTGCTGGTTAGGGGCCCTACCTGACACGATGTAAAACCCTCTGGCTATTCTATCTCGGTTGGAGGAAAACGGATTTGGCATTCTGGGTGATGCTGGATGAAGTCTCCATATGGCTAACAAGATGTTTATTCTGGAAGAAATAAACTTGATTAGAATTGTGAGGATATATGCTCCCACTAAGAGGATACTGGACCACAAAAGTAGAAAAGACCAGGTGCCTGTAAAGGCTGCATTTTCCCAAAGTTAGTGGGAAAGAGTATTATTCTTTCAGTTACTTTATGCAGTTGGTTAACTCTAGGGAGAGATTGCAATAGGCAAGGGGTTAAGTATAAATTGCTAATCCCAGTTCCTATGGTAGAGGAGAGGAGTGAGAAGAGGCATTGCCCTTTTTAATTAAGCTACAGGAGATGAAAACAGATAAAGTTTCTTAAGGGGTGTCTGGTTTGCCCTTCCGCTAACAATAGGCATCTGGACTAGAGTTAGAAGGAACAGCTGGCTTTGACATAGACACTACTTAGCTTTGTCTCTTGAAGAAGTATTTCTGGCTGTCCAATGACTGGCACTCATGTCCCAACAGGTGCTTCTGGTGAGCTGGCACTTCCCTGGGCAGCTGGCTTCACTCGGGATAAGTGCATCAAGCTGGAAATTCCTTTAACTTTAATAGCTGTAGGGGTGACCAGAACTACAGAGTAAAGTTCTTTCTATTTTGACTAGAGTGAGGCTTGTTTTCTTGTTTTGATCATAACCTGGTTTCCAGGTCCTGGGTGAGGAAAGGTTGCCCATGGACCATCTCAAAGGAGCTAAGCTGAAGTGGGTCTTAGCCACCTCATTTGCTATTTCCCTTCTGGTGGGAAATACTTAGCCCTGGCAGGATGGCATGTGGGTTTGCCAATATTCCCCAGGGTATGAGTGGGACAGGTTCAGAAACAAGGGCTAAGAGGGATACCTGGGTCAAGCACGTTCATTAACTACTTAGAAAATGAAGTTTGCCAGGGCTTTTTAACATGTTCAATATTTCTTCACATATGATCTAGAATAGAAAATATGTCACCATAATCATCAGGCATATATCTAGAAGAGGATATAGGTACAGTACCTAATACTAATTAACACACTACTCAATGCACAAGTTTTTCTTTGAGCTGCAATTAATAGATTTAAGTTCCAGGTTTGCAATACCTTACATGCTATCTCTCCATGGGAGCAGGCCATGATGCCAATTGTGTTTAAGTTCTACTCACAGTACTCTGGTGATCATTGCTACACTTGGTATGTCCTTCACACAGCCAGCATGCTGCAGCACCAGTGACCCTAGACAGAAGCTAGGAAAGTAGGTTCCAGTGTTCCAGGGTCATAGCACCCTTTGGCACTATGAAGCAGTGCCAGTCTGGAGGCAATATCGATTGTACATTTGGCTATATCAAGCCATCATTGGCTGCTGCAGGAGTTTGAAACTGCAACATAGTTTCCATTGACTTCAGGAGCACAATCATAGATGCAGTAGACACCTTTATTATTTTAAGGGTCAGTGACCAACCTAGCCAATAACTTAAATGGAGAGGCAACATGCAGTGTATTGAAGGCTTGGTTTGAATGCACAAGAGAATTTGACAATGCTGCAGTTGAACCAATTCCACTTGTGATTTATACATTAAATTCACTTGCAAGGCATTATTGACATTGAAAGACTCATTTTTAGGTTACCTTTCACCATTATCCAATTTGTAACAGGTGAACCCCAAATCTGATTTCCTAGGCACAAGCAAACTGACAAAGTTAAACACAAAGTTAAGCACAGATTAAAACAGAAGAGAGAATTTTATACCCTTAGCATTTCTAGGAACCTTTTTATTTTAATTGATGGCACATGAAGTTTCTTATTTTCCAGAAGTTTAGTAACTGGTTTGGATCTTGATCTCTATTCACACCTTTTATAGGCACAAATGAGTTTAAACTAATGGAAGTTTGAGGTGTATTTCCTCATTTTTTAAGGAGAATTGACATGAGGTTTCTGGCCCCCAGATATATCTGTCCTCCTCTTTTACACTGGTTTAACTGGAATTCAAGGTCTTATACAGAGGCTGTTCTCAGCTATACTGTAACCATGTAGATGAGCAGTAGGCAGAATTCCCTGATTCTTGAGAAGACACTCCTATGGGGAGTTTACTGGTGGGCTAGAGACCATGCCCATTATTCTAGGAAGAATGAAGAAGTGCTTTTTAGTCAACTGATCTGGCGTCCCAGAGTCCAAGTCTGACTAAAACATTCACCACTCCAAATAACTTGGAGCTGATGCTCTGGTCTCAGCGTCCTGAGAATTTAATCCAGAGCCTTGTTGATAGGTGTCCCCATGGCCGACCTAGGTCTTGGGGTATGCCTGAAACCCCAAAGTTCAGACCAAAGCGCCCAAGCCAAATTGGTGGGAAACATGAGCAGTTGCCCAAACTGAAGCATCTGAGATAAGTCTCAGAGGATGTTTGGCTGCCGTCTGAACGGAAGGGTCCAAGGAATTTCTTGGGGGCCATTCAGAGTTTACTGCTCTGCTTCTCGGCACCCCTGCATTCCAGGGTCCGACAATGACTGCACTGTTACCAAAATGGAAGCTCCTGAGATAAATCTCAGGGAACGTTTGGCTGCTGTCTGAATCAAAGCACCCAAGACTTCTTAGGTCTTGATAGATATTCAGAGTTATTTCTCTGGTTTCTGCCATCCTGGGAATCAGAGACCCTGCCACCAGGCATTTCTGGAGCTGTTGTAGACTTGGGAGACAGATGGAATAGATCTTAGGGTCAAATAGATCTCGAGGTCGATTTCAGACTGAAGCTACCAAGCCAAATATTGCTCCTTCCTGGAGAAGGGTCAAAAAGCTTCTTCTTATTCTTACAGAGGTCTTAAAAGCCATTCTAGTCTTATTACTTTACTTTTTGGTAGTTTCTCAGTTAGACCAGCCATCAAAAGGCCATTAAGTGATTAGAGATCAATTGTTCTAGCTAACAGGCCTTGGAGCCCTGAGGCAATAACTTCCTCACTAGCAAATGCATTTACAGTATTACAATTTTCAAGGCATTCCAAAGCATTTTAACATAAAACCTGTAATGAGAAATTTGGTAGTAGGAAGGTAAAACATGGGTAAAGGTTAATTATGACAGGAGCCCTGCCCTGTGAGCCCCCCTGGGGAAGGGAACTCCCATGGCATCCATCTTGGCCCTGCTTGCTGCCACCTTCCCATCCCATCCCAGACCAGGTAGCTGGGTGTGGTCAATAGGAAGGTGGGTCTGCAAAGGCGTGGACTCTTGGACACGGCAAGCCCCTGGCTGAGTCATTGCCTTGCAGTCATTGCTTTGGGAGAGGGCAGTAGAAGGGGATGGCCTGAGGGCAAAGCCACCTGGCTGGGAGACCTCTGTCTTGGCAGGGACCTCTGTCTTGGCAGGGCCCTCCTTTGAGTCCCTGCCCTGTACCCCAGCCCTCCCGGCCAGGATCAGGTCTCACAAGCCTGGGTGCATGGCACGGACGCAGAGAGTTCTCATGCCCTGGCCTCTTCCCTCTCAGGATTACATCCCATGGGGGCTCACAGGCAAACCCGTTTAAAATGAATAAGCAAAAGAAGGCATTAAACAGGCTGTAGGCCAAAGTTTCACTCACCAGTATCTCCTGGATGGCTCACCAAATATGTTACCGGATTTTGTCTACGTTCTTTGACTATGCTGCAGAAATGAATTTCAAGTGCATGTCGAGTTAGTTAGGCCAGTAATTTATTAAGGGAGGGAGGGAGGAGAAATGGGAGAAAATAACACATCATGGGTCCCAGAGAGACGAAGCGGATGAAGAGTGATAAAGAGGTATGGTTTATAGACTACAATTTCCCATTATAGATTATATATGCCCAGGTTTTACTTGCATGTTGATCTGTGCAGGGAAGAAATGGCGAGAGCAGGGTGCAGAAGCCAAAAGAAAGTAGGACAGGTTTTGTGCTTGCTTTTTAAACTATTAATTATTCCACCCCTTTGCTAATGGCATGGGAGGAGTCCCAACTATTTGTTGTTTTGATTGATTACCCCACCCATCAATCCCCTGGGTGGGCCCAATGATAACGTCCCTGGAAAATATCCAGGGCTTCTACTGGAAATCTCATTCTGGATGGCAGAAATCTTGTGAGAGTCTTCCAGCAGCCATCTTGGGGGTATCAATATCCATGTGGACTTCTTGTCAGGTTCCAGATCCATCTATTGATTCCCTATCTTACTAGCCTGCTTCAGTAACATTTCTACTTCTTTCTTCCATCTCCCTTAGCTTTTCTTAGTCTTTTCCATCTTTTTCCTTGGAAATGTCCTAAATCTGGTGTTTTAAGTCACCAATTCATTTCTCAGCTATACCCATTTTGCTGAATAGCTCATCTTTATTCAACTAAATACTAATTTATATCTAATTTTTATTGTCAATTTTACATATCCTTGTTCTGTTTCTTCATTTTAGTATGTTTATTAGACTCATTTAAAAATCTTGTTCTGTATATTCTAATATTTCTGCTTCTGATGAAATCTGTAATACACTATGCCACTTAACTTTTGAAATAACTGTACTTCTCCAATGTCTCAACTCTTGGCTAGTGAGCTCCATTCCCCTAGGGGTATGAGCTACTTTGTCAATGTATGTGAGAAAGCCCAAACTGTGGTCAATGTTAGCCTCAGATAAAGAAGCCCCAGACTGCAGATCTTCAGGCAACAGCAAACCTCTGTCAATCACCTCCTGCTCCACAGAACAACTCCATGGTTCAAGATGATACCTTTTGTCCACACAAAAGAAACAACTTGAAAAGGAGCCCCTTCTTAGATTACAATTCAACTTTGAAGAGAAGGGTGGAGGGAAGTGTGTCAGAAGGAAGTGGTGGGATGCAACTGCCCAAAACATGTGAGTTCCCACCCACTTTTATCAGTACTAACAAGCACAGGTTTTTTGTGCTGCACTGTTGCATTCTTGAGAACACCTGGATTAGAGCTTGAGTTACCATAGGTATGGGGAAAGGCTCTTTATTTTTTTTTTTTTTTTTTTTTTTAAAGTTTTTATTTATTTATTCATTTATCCCCCCCTTGCTGCTTGTGCTCGCTGGGTCAGCTAACCGCACCATGTGGGCGGGCTTGCCTTCACCAGGAGGCCCTGGGAACCGAACCCGGGCCTCCCATATGGTAAACGGGAGCCCTACTGATTGAGCCACAGCCGCTTCCCAAGGGAAAGGCTCTTTATTTCCTAAAGCAGTTACAGAAGGAAAGCAAAAGCAGAACTCCAATGGTTTTTAGCCACCTATTACAGTGTCCTGTCCCAAGCTCAAAAAATTTCTGTAACTCCAAGAAGTTTTGTCTTTAAGTTTGTGTTTTCACTCTAGAGCAAGTCTAACACTATTAATAGTCTAACACTATTGATGTTTTGGGCCAGACATTTGTGGTGGGAGCTGCCCTTATCATTGTAGGATGTTTAGCAGCAACCCTGGCGTCTACCCACAAGATGACAGTAGCACCTCCTCCCCCATTGTGAAACCAAAAATGTCTCCAGACTTTGCCAGATGACCCCCAGGGGAAAACATTATCCTTGGTTGAGAACCCCTACCTTCAGTTCCTCTGGTGTAGCTCTTGGGGATGTGGGCCTGAAGTTCATGCTAGCATGGTGTCCTGGTAGAATCCATCAAAGAGCAGTTTCTCTTAGCATGCACCTAAAAAGTATTCAATAACTGTTGCTGCTCTTCCTTCTCTCCCTATCCCCCCAAAGCAGGAAGGTAAGAAGAATAGTCAGGCCTTAACCTAGACCTACATGGTACTGGGGACAACTAAGGGGAGAAAGTGTAATGGGGGAGATTGAGCATCAGCCTTCGAGGACACTCAGTCCTGCTGGTGCCTCAGGGACCAAGCTTCCCTGCTACTGCAGAGGAAAAGTCCAAAGATTCCAATGGCACAGGACCCACTAGACATTGCCAATCAGACCTCCCTGTCGCCCAAGACCTGGCACAGTCACCAGAGCCAAAAAAATCCAAGCGGGACAGCTCACAGCATCAGCGGATGGGTTCCCTCATCTGGGCAATGCAGGGGCTTCAGCTCGCTTGCATTTAATTGGTATTAAAGATTAAAAAGCAAATTACCAAAGCAATCACACAGAATTCACTTGTCTATATCTCGCTACAGCTCCCAAGCAGTTTGATATTTACTGTCAGCTGGCATTTAATTACTCAGCCAGATTTGGAGGCCATAATTGACAGAATGCTGAAGGCTAATTCTTTCAAAGGACGCTTTCCCCACACGAGAACACTTGGGCTCAGAGGTGACACTGCCTCCCCGTTCCAAGGAGACAGACATGGGAACAGATTTCTCCTCTCTCCTCCCTACTGTTCTCTAACTGAGTTAGGTCCTTACGCCCGCTGGAGGCATGGGGAAAAGCAAATGAGACATTGAGATGGGAAGCATTTCCCTTTTCTAGTCACCAAATCCAACTTAGTCCTAATTCCACAGAAAGCTTGCATAGCCTGAAGCAGGGCCTGCCCCAGGCCAGAACTACTCAGCCAGTATAGCGACTGACTTTCTTGCCAAGAACAAAGGATGAAATTCCAGTTGGAGGCGCAGCAGGATACCACTGACTATTTAATTACACACTTCTCAAACGGCACTGCACATGATAAAACTCCCACCTCACCTTTGCTGCCCCTGCCTCGTGCTACTGCACGTTCCTTAAAATGAATTGTATCATGGACCGTTTAATAATGTAGGTATTTACAACTTGATTGAGCCCAACTGCTCAAAATACAGAAAAGAGGGCAAAAGATGCTCTCTATTCTCTATTTCTAAGGAAATACAGGGAAGGCAGTACCAGATCTTTACTTCTATTTTTAATCTTCGGAGGTCGGCCTCGATGTCATGTGGACTCAGGGCTGTATTGAAAAAATACAGAGATCTTCATATAAACAGAAGAGCTGGTAGCATGCTCATCCCTGGATTTTTATTTTAATAAATAATACCAAAATGCTTAAAAGAGAAAGTTTTCAAAAGTAGGAAATAAAATGCCCCGGAAATATTCCCAGATTTCACCTAGCGATCTGTCAAGGTCAAGCACCAATCTGAGTAAATATGCTTTTATTTTTTGGAATTTTTCCTCAAAAAGAAAAGTGAAGGAGAAAGGTTGGGGAAAGGCCTCACTTTGCCGGAATTGGGAATGGTTTTCTTTTAAGCATGTCATCTCCTCCACAACTCATTCCTGGTCTCAGCCAATTCTTTGCAAACCCAGTGTCCAAGGCTCTCCTTTCCAACAGGAAGGACGGTGGTCGTGCTGCACTCCTCTTTGAATCTGCAGGAGGCCAAACTCTCCAAGCCCACACGAAATAGGGATTTATAAACTAGATTTGCATACAAATCCACCCGGCTTTATGTGAAGATAGAAACAGAGGGGGCTATTCTAAATGTTGAGATTTCATGCTTTGGAGCTGCCCTGCACGGATAGAGGTGGGATCGCAGTAATACAGGCAGCTATGGGGGTGGCGGGGGAAGGAGCTGGTCTGATGAGACAAATCAGCCGAGGTGGGAGAGGATTAGGGACCAGCCCCCAGAAACTTCCCATGGACTGTGGTCTCCAGCCGCAATCTCAGAGTTGATACCCGGATAGCAGAAGGCCTATTTTAGGCAATTAATCAAGGAGCAAGTCTCATCCATTCTTTGAAAATCTCTTTGTGTTTCTTCTCATCTGGAGATGACTGCAAGGACCAGACACCATTGCCAAAGTACTTGTTCACCTTCGTTCTCCACAGCTTTGGGCAAGGAAGTGCTGCCCCTCCTCTTCCTTATATACACCTCCTTCAAAGGTAGTTTTCATTCTTTATCCCAGTGCTACCAGACTTGACTGCTGAAGGTGCCTAGGACTTCCAGAACTCAATAGATAATCTGTGAGTTTTTAAAAAAAATAACATATTATTAATTTACTTTCATCTAAAAATAAGGTAAAAAACACAATTTTTATTTTTTCAAAAATGAAAACAAAAATATTCACAATCCCAATCACTATTAACATTTTGATGCATTTCCTTCCAGTATTTTTTAAACATAAAATTTATCTTTTGCCCAGTATGATTGCACAATATATTTATTTTTCTACTCTGCATTTTAAATGTAATTTTTGCAAGCATTTTTATGTTGAAAAGTGTTCAATAGCTCAATATTACATTGAAACCTAACATAGCATACAGGCACCCTAATTTATTTCATCATTCTCCTCTTGCTGGGCATGTAGGTGATTCCATTTCTTTTATTATGATGAATAACCTGGAATGAACATCTTTGGATATAAATCTTTGACCCCATCATTGATTACATTCTCAGGTTTCTAAGAGTGGAATTATTGAGTCAACAGATATGAACATGTGAAAGCTCTTAAAATAAATTGCCAAATTTATATCCAGAAAGGTTGTCTCAATTTATACTCCCACCAGTGGTGTATTATCTTCATTTTAAAAAATCTTTAATAATCTGATCATCCCAACATTGTACATAGGCAACGTTATCGATCTGTTCCTTTGTGAGCATTTCCACCATTCCAATGCTAAGAAAGACCTTCCTCGTTCAGAAGGCAGAAAAATAGCCACCTAAATAGTCTCCCAGTTTTGTTTTGTTTTTTTTTCTCAAGAACTCATTCTTTTATATTTAACTCTATAATCTCTTTGGAATTAGGGGATGTGTAAGGTGACAGTCTCTTTTTGCCGTGTGAAGTTCTTTTTTCCCATTCTTGCATGGTTCTGGGTGGAGGGCTCTCCAAGCCCCACGCACATGACCCTCAGGAGGGTGTGACTTACCCACTGGCGCATGTGGGAAGGTTCCTCTCATCCTCTGTGGGACTTCGCTTCTACCACCAGCTCTCATTCTAGTCTGCCCTTTGACTCAGTGGGCTTGCAAGGGCTGGGCCCATGGGCAGACAGGGATTGTGCCTGGGTAAACCTACCTAACCCAGCTGCAAACTGCTAGCAAGCTTCATTACTGTCAGATCTACATCCACATCCTCCAACGGATCTTTATCAATGATCAGTGAAATATATTGATCTCCATCTGCCTGACTCTCATGTCCATCTCTCATCTTGTGGACAGGGTAATGGAGATTATTTATCAAACCCCTTAAAATTCCAACAATTTAAAATTGATTTTAAAAATACCTAAGCAATAATTTAATTAAATAATAGCTGCCTTCCTTCTGATCCATGAGTCTTCCTTCATTATATATTATATCTTTGAATAGCTATTATATACTTTAGTCTATATCAATTTGTAGATCAGTGTCATATTGATTTATATCACTGTATCATTTGTGTTTAGAAAAAGGCTATGATGATACTGTTTATATGAATTGTGATAGAGAAACCTCTAGGAGAGTAATTTCCAAACCTTCCTGTATATTAGAATCATCTGGGGAGCTTTTAAAAGTCCTGATGCTCAGGTGGCACCCTGTACCACCAGATAAATCAGAATGTCCAGGGAAAAAACAGGCATCAGTAGTTTTAAAAATTTCCAGGTGATTCCAATGTGCAGTAAATTAGGAGTTACTATCTTGGGTAGAAGACATTTGTGCAGAGCCCAGAGACCTGGAATTCAGGGCCTATGCCAATTCCTTCACTATCCCCTCCATCCTACCCGCAGAACATCTGGATATCACTACCGGAACACCACTTCCCAACTGGGAATATTTTCAATTAATGAAAGAATGTCTTCTTCTAGTTTGCTCTGCCCAAAATAAATAGAGTATGTTGAAATAGAATGGGTCACTGTTTTCACAGGAGACTAGATGCTGAAACAGACAATGGAAAGGTAAAACAACCATAAACACAGACTGCATCGCAAAAGCATGAGGCCCAAACCCATAAACGAAGGATAAACCACTAAATTCTTACAGAATGCATTCATTTTATCCATTCAAAGTAGTATATGGTTGGAAAAAAATTATTTTTCGTTTATAACATTTGCAGAACTTTGAACCTGGTCCAAACTACAGGGGGAAAAAAAAGCCTGAAATTTATATAGCATATTTCTCCTAAGGAGTCATCATCTCCGCCCCCAGCCCCAAATGTGCATGTACCGTTTTAGCTTTCTGTGTCTCTGTTAGTGCTTCCATGTGGGCCAGAACCACCTCGGCCTTCCCAGGGCCTGGCTCCAGGTTATAATCAAGCTGGACTGTGTCCGCTTGGGGTAGAACTCTGGCACAAGGTTTGGTGCCCAAAGAAGGTTTCTACCTGAAGTCCCCACCCGTTATCCTTCTCTGAATCCTGCCCAGACTGAACCCCATGCAACTTGCAATCATTTCATTTTAGTCCAAAAGATATTCCCTCCCCATACTTCTACCTCTGCCCTTTGGATTTCCCCAGAACCCCAAAATTCTGCTCAGTACCCAGCTTTGGACTCTCACACTGTTCCCCTAAGCTCCCACAATGCTCCCACCTGGCTGCCCCCTTTCCTTATGCTCAGCTTTCCTCAGCTTTCTACTAGGCAGAGGGTACAGCTGAGCCAGCTCCTCACAGGGGACATGTAAGCCAGGCTCCCTGACTTTACCTAACGACCCTCCTCCCTTGAGCTTCATGTGGTTCAGTTATAGAATGAGCTCTTGTGCTATGCAATGTCAAATGAAATATTGCTACCAGGACTTTTGGACCCCTGTTTTCCTTTCCAGCCATGCCTGCCTAGGAACAGGTGCACCTCAGAGCTTTGTCCCCTTCTCTCCTTATTCTCAGTCTCTCCCTGAGCTATCTGGTTCACACATAGTTTTCAAATCACCTTTGTTAGTTATCATCAGTTTCCCAGCATTCTCCAGAGATTCACACCTGTATCCCTGCTGACAATCAGAGATACCCCCTTGAGTTCTCTACAAGTCCTTAATTTCAGAGATTCCAAAACCAAATGCTTTACCTTCCTCTTGTCTCTTTCAATGACACTCCTCAGACAGCTTCTCCAACCATGGCCAGAAGCAAGGTACTATAATAATAATAGCAGGAGTGACAAGCACTAGTGACAGTTAAATTTACTGAGCACTTTCTATGGGCCAGGCACTGTGCTAGTTCTTTCCATGGGTTAGCACATTTGATCCATGCAACCTCTCATGTGGCAGGTGGCGTCATCTCTATCCTCAGTGCTAAGCAAGCTGAAGCTTAGAGAGGCCAAGAAGCTTGCTCAAGGTATCACAGCTAATAGGTGCACTCTTGTTCACATTCTGCCAATGCCCAGACTCTGCCCGTGATGACTTTCCCCTTTTCTTTCCCAGGACTCCTCTGTGTAGGGAGCCCTGTGGACAATGCTTAATCCCCAGTCCATCCCAGATGGTTTCCACCAGTCACAGCAAGTTTTCCCAGGCAGCGTTGAGTTCAGGGATGGACTGTCCTTGGCCAAATTGTGATAGTTATACACGAACAGGGAGCTGCCCAGGTACTCCAAGAAGGGAAGCCACTCCCTTTCCCCCACCAGTTTTGCAGAAGAGGAGTATGTCCCTCCAGCTGATGATGCTGGTGGCATCTTACAAACACGGGGGCTGTGTGTGGGTGGGGCAGATCCAAGAAGAATGCTAACAGGGGGCCTGGGATCCTGACTTGCTGCACCTGAGTCCCCCCACCTTGGAACTTCCTGTCCTTTGAGAAAGTGGACCCTTGTTGCACAGTATCAGTTATGGTTGCAGCAGCCAGCATCATATCCCCATTTTTCAGAGGGCTTAGAGAGGTGAAGTATCCTGCCCAAGCACCCACAAACAGCAGAGTTGGGGTCTGAACACAAGTCCATCTGACCCCAAATTCAGTGCTCTTACCCACTCTGCTATATTGACTTCCCTTTAAGAAAGTGAGATGATGGCATCCCAGGCTGCTCAAGGCAGTGGTAGGTCTACATCTTTGTATTTATGCCTACCTCCTCAACTTGCCCTCTTCCTATTTTAGTCCAATTCTTCGTTCCCACAACCCTGATGCTAATAAAAACAGGCAGCTCCTTTTTCATCCGTGACACTTTCCTTCAGACCTTCTGGCCCCAGTCAACTCTGAGTTGCCAACACATGAAGCAAGCCCTGATCCTCCCCCTTCTGCACCTCCACTGGAGTCCTGTCCCAGGCTGAGCCTCCTCTACCACTCCTACGAACCAGGTCTGCCCCAGGAAAGAAGGGATGAGAGCCTCCCTCTAGCCCCTTTTGCATTATTTCTATCCCAGCTATTCTTATATGTTTGCTCCCACACTAGATTGTAGTCCTCTTTGAATCTTTTAATTCTCACCTGGACTTCAGACCACTTCAAAGTCAAGGTATTGTCTCCTGGCTGTGCCATCACATACATTTTTCACTCATTCAAACAATATTTAAACATCCTGCCATAGGCAGGCAGGATAGCAATGGTTCCCATCTGCACTGAGCTAAAAACTAAGCAATTGCAATACAATGTGATGAGCTCTACAGCAGGGAAGGTGTGGGGTGCAAAAGGAGGAGTACTACATAGGAGAGTGTTAGGAAGCCCATGAAAATCTGTCTGAATGAAAAGGCCTCTCAATAGGGACCAATGGGTGAGAAGGAGTCACCCAGGCAAGAGAGAGGGCTAGGGGGAAATAACAGGAAAGAATTTCCAGACATGGTGGAGAAGGGGGTAGAACAACATTATGAACATGATTAGACCCACTGAATGGTATGTTTGAAAGTGGTTGAGATGGAGAATTTTATGTTGGAAATACGTTTCCTTAAAGAGAGAGAGACTGGGAAACAATGACAGTTAAGTTGAGATGTTCATAGATTGTATATAATAATGGTGGAGAAAAGGCCCAGAAGGATGTTGTCGGGACAATTGAATAAAATGGCATACAGACTGTAAGCCTCATATCAGTGTTAAATTTCTTGAACTTGAAAACTATACTTGATGTTACATAAGTGAATACCCTCGTTCTTAGGAAATACACATGGAAGTATTAAGAGTTCAAGGGGCATGATTATACAAACTACCCTCAAATGTTTAGAAGATAGATAAATAGATGATAGATAGATATATAGATAGATAGAGATAGAGATAGATAATAGATAATAGATGATAAAGAGATAGCTAGACATAGAATGATACAATAAAAAATGTGGCAAAATGTTAAAAGTTGATAAATCTGGGTATCTGGATGTATTGATTTTATTAACTGTCCTTTAAGTTTGAAATTCAAAAAAAAAATTTTTTATTTCTAAATAGATATAAATAACATTATACATAATTATGACATGTATATTATACTATAAATATATGATATAATATATAATATTATATGTTATGTACAATTTACAATATAATACATATATAAATAACATTTTTATTTCTAAATAAAAACTTTAAAGAATAAAAGGTGTGTGGTACATGGAGTTTGTAAGAGATGAAATTAGAGAGGTAAGTAAAAGGACCTAAAACCTTATAAGCATGTTAATTTCTGACAATGGATCGCCTAGAAGGCAGGAGATAGTCAACGCTTTCCCACGTGGAGTGTCGTTCACTGCACTAAAAACATAGACATTTAGAGTTCAGTTTCATCATCAGATGGAATTAGCAGCCCAAAAGACACTGGGCAGTAGCTAAGCCAGCCAACAGGCAGAGGCTGATGTAGAGCCAGGGTTCTGCCTCCTCCCTGTCCCAATCCTTTTTCTCAGTCTGCTGGTACTGCTGATCTGGGGGGGGAAGATAAAAATCTCACTCCACCAAAGCTATTTCCTATCAGCTTTGCTGAGCTTGGCCTCAGCCCTGCTGGGCTATAGGGCACTGGGCTCTAAGAACCGTGTTGGAAGTGACTCCTTTGATGTTTTCAAAGGTCAGAGCACAGCTCTCCCCTTTTGGAGTGTCACTTGGCTGCAGGTAGAGAACGTTTCAGCTGCTGGGAAAGCCAATTAGAGCAAATTATAACCCAACTAACCTCCCTTGACACCGAAACTCCTTGTAGAACTTGCCAGCTCCTTGTAAAAATCATGTGCGTCTGAGCCCAACTCTGGTGTGGAATGTGCCCTGACTACAGAATCATTGTAGGGCAACCATTGTCCACCCTGGCAGCAAGTTACAATTACCTGGCAGACTTTTCCTTCCTCATACCTGGACCCCACCCTGGAGACTCCGATTTAATTGGGTGGAGGTGGGGGTCCAGGCATCAGCATTTTTTAAAATATCTCTAGGCTTGAAAAACAATGACATATCTGAATTCACCCAATGAGGCAGATGAGCTGCTCTAAAACCCACTCCTGCCTTTCTTTCCCCATTGTGCCTACATTTTTGTGGATTAGTTGGCATCTGCCTTCATTAACATCAGGTACTTGCTAAATGTTTTCTGATTGTGCACTCTAATTATAATTAGCCCTTCCTGATATATTCACGATGCATTTGAATTTTCATTGGACTCTATTCCATTGTCTTAACAAAATATATTTCAGTGATCTTGAACTAACAAGTGGACAGAGTACAAGTTTTTTTTAATGTATTTATTTTTTATCCAATGAATAGGAAACTGAGTCCACTGTATACAGAAATAAACTGACATCTTTCACAGTGATATACACATGCTCAATGAAAGTATTTATATTTTCCATATTTATCTATAAACATAGATCCATGTTTCTCTCACACACATATCTCCCCTAAAACAAGATCTTATGCAGAGCTGATACTTAATAAGTTTCCTTTATTGAAGAAAGGAGTAAATGAATGCACAAATGGATAGATGCACAGAAGCTGAAACTAAATAACTTTGGTTCACATATATAGATATCTGGATATGTAGCTTACATGTAAATACAACCTTATTTCCAGTTGGCATCTGATAAGAAGGAGACATCTGCTATAAATTTCAAAATTTTTTATTTAATTAGTGTATGTATATAACCGATGTAGGCATACAACAGGATATGACTTTTAATTTTTTTAATGTTAATATACCACATTGATGCCTTTAATCATGATTAAATAAACAAAACTTCATTACAATCTTATTATTAAGCATGTATTTCCTAGATGAATCTTAAAATGCCAAGGGAATCCATGATAAGACTCCCTTATCATGAAATGAAAAGAAATAACTTGCAGAAAAAATCAAGTTCCAGATCATGGGAATAATGCCGAGTAGTACCAGAGACCACTGAGTCCGATAATTTTCTTTAAATAAAACCTCAAGCAGAAAACAATATCTATAACTGCAGAAGCTCAGCTGCTGTGGTTGAAGTGGGGAGCAGGAAAACTGAGCCACAAGCACCAGCTGTCCTCTACCTCAGGGAAGTGAAGTTTGACAACCTTTGATCTAGCTTAGTGAGTCTCAACCCTGGCTGCACATTAGAATGACCTGGGGAGCTTTCAGAAAACATTGACTACCATACTCCACCCCAGACATTTTGATTTAATTGAGCTAAGGTGGCGCCTGGGCACTGATACATTACAAAAGCTCCCTTGGTGATTCTAACACGCAGCCAGGGCTGAGAGCCACTGATCTGGTACATTTCTTCTTACATATGAACAAGACCAAAGCCGAGCAACCTGTGACAATTGTGTCAAAGACACCACACCAAGTTGTAGCTAGTGCCAAGACTAGAACACAGTGCTCCCAAATTCTCTATAGTGATGAGATGAAGCACCAGCAGAACCTCAGAAAATGCTTGCTCTAGGAATGGGCTTCATGAATGACCTCCAGAAGAGCAGGGTTGGAAGGGGAGCTCCAGATATCCAACTTCTCTAACAAGATACACAGCCATGAGCAATGGCAATCCACTATTTAGAGTTCTGCTTAAGAAAGAGAGTTGAAGAAAGAATAGTTAGCAAGCCTGGTTTGTTAAAGCACAAGGCTTCTCTCAGAAGAACAAAGAGGACACATGCTTGACATGGCAAATAACATCATTGCTGTCGTCGTCATCAATAGCTAAGACTGATGATTCCACTCAGAGTTATACACACTTTATCTCACTTACTCTTTAAAACAAACCAATGAGGTTGATAACCACCACTTAGATGAGAAAATTTGCCCAAGGTCATACAGCTATTAATTGGCTGAACTTAGAATTAAACATGGGTCTGATTCGAGTCCCTGGGCTTTTAACCACCAGAGTATAAATTATTAAATAAAATAATTTTAAAGAAGCTATTCAATGACCCAAATTTAGGGGTCTTCATCTTCAACCAAGGTCATGGCAGGACATTCTCCATATTTCCTTCCTAAAACCTGGAGTCTGGAGCCAAGATACACAGTTTTCCATTTGGGGAGCCCATCCCCTAGCCAGAAAAATCCTTGGAGCCTCCTTGAATATGCATTTCTATAAATGAGTCACATTAGCTCTCTTTGTTTTGTTTATTTATTTCTTTATTGTTTGCTCTCATTATCTGGAAATCTATATTTTAACCCTAATTGTCTCCCTGCGGTAATGATTAAGGCATGACTGAGATTTGCATTGCAAACACCATGAGGCTTTCCACGGAGATGAATTCTGAACTTGGCATCTAACAGCATTTAGTGCTTTATTTTCATGTCTTCCCAGCTCATTTGGGGCCAGATTTGTTAATATTTTTTTCAAGTTCCAAAAAGATGGGAGGAGGATGGAATTCAGGATCATGATTACAAGGCTACACTGACTCAACCCAGTAGATCAGAATTGAACACTTTATTGCTGAAGCCATATCTTTAAATAAAAACACCCATGGATTGGCACTTCATGTACATTTTATTAATGAATATTTACAGGACCACCCACAGGGTGTAAAATCCCAGACAAGCTACTCTATTTAGACAATGGCTGTTTGGGAAGTCCAGAAGAGGCTGTAGAAAGAGGAAGGAAGCATTTTTATCACTCCCAAAACCCTTGTTTTTGTGATCTTAAAAGTTTTACTTATTTTAGAAATAGTTACAACCCATCCAGGTAAATGTATCACCATAAATTCCATTTAACTTTTTCCCTTATGGAATAGCCTCATAAAAGACAACAAAAACCTGCAGAAAATTCAATGAGGGAATAAGATTGTCGATACAGAATGTGTATTTGAAAATAAAATGGCACAATCAGGTGTAAAGAAGAGTCTGCATTCAGGTTAATAAAAATCAATCTGGGAGAAAGCAAACTGTATTTTGGTGTCTATGTAATCTTATCTTTTAATAATAATGAAACTTTCTACTTTATAGGGTTCTTCCTTTAAAGTCTCTAAGAGTTTGCCAACCTAGAGTTGGAATGGGGTTGATGGAGCACCCGGAGGCTAACTGCCTGTCCAACATCCTCCCCTAAGTAAGAATGGAAGGCGAGATCCTATCACATGAGTGGGGGGCGTATTCTTCCCACTGCGCCCCAGGCTCCCCATCATGGCCGTTCCTCTATAGCCAAACAGTAAGTTGACAAAGAAGCATTGTCCCAACTATACAACCAGTTATAATTAAGAGAAAATGGGAATTTTGTAGAAAAATGTTTGAAAATAATGAAATGCACCTAATAAATTGCAACTATGCCATATGTTATTTCTAAATAGCCAAATGAAAAATGAGCCATCTAACCTCCAGAGCCAGCTAGAATAACTATCTTTTTTGTAATCAAACTACCATACTTTCATGTCTCTAAGAAGCCATTGATTGCAAGACAGGCCATCAATTTAATAACTTTCCAGGGGGAAAAGAAAAACACTACCACATTGAATGTGGTAGCAAATTGATAAGCAAATTGATTTTAGAAATGGTAAAATGTGAATCTTCACCATAATTTCATAAGGCAGTCATGATTATGATTATTATCCCCATTTTTCAGCTGGTAAGTCAAGTCTCTGAGATGTTAATTAACTTGCTCAGGATCACGCAGTTCATAAATGATTACCCTGGCCCTTTGATTCTAAATTCCATAGTCTTTCCATCACTACTTTGATGTCTTAAAATAGTAGAACCCTTTTATCTATAACATTTTGCTGACCACTAGTAACAAAAGATAACTTTTCAAAGAGGCTACTATAGTAGATTCTTCACAACTCTCTTGAAATTCCTCCATGCTTAGCTAAGATTCTCCTGTACCCAACTGATAAATGGGGTTCTATAATCATTGTGGGTAAATGGGTAAATAGAGATGTAGCTGTCCCAAAAGGATGCAGTCCTCCAAGAGAGCATGTGGGTCACAGACCCAAAGCACTGACAGATGTCAGAAAGGCTAACTGGCTGCTGTTCACTTTATCACTTATCCTTGCATAGAAAACACCTGCTTTTGTGGCTTAAAATTGGGAATCAGCTACATCGATTACCCTTGGCCTAATGCGAATCTTAACTTCTTTCAAAATTCTTATGCAGTGCCCAGAAGGCTTTCACTAACCGGATATGCAATTAACTGTCCCTATAGCATCCAAGCCATTATCATAGAGGTTTGCAAGTGGCTTTCTCAGTTAACTATATTGGTAGAAAGTGGTTCTGCTGTGAGGATTTAGCTAGGTCTGGCTATGACTGGGAAGCCTCCTAGGAGATCATCAAATCTATAGCTGGAGATGCATTTGCCTAATAATAATGTGCTCTGGGATGGCAGTATCCAGCACCCAGGTGTGGGAAGGGTGGCACTAGGGACATCCATCTCAGTGCTTCCTGGCCAGAGGGGTGGCTACACTGTGTGTAGCTGAGAAAGAGAAGCATACCATTATCAGCATAATTAGTGTCACCACCTGAAAGAGAGCAGGGTACCTTCAAGAGAGTAAAGGTTGCCGATCAAGTCTGCCCATTTCCTTGGACCTGCATTGAGAGCCCATGAGGCTGCTCCATTGACTGATATTCTCACACTAAACAAAAGGCAGGTGTGTTTGTGATCAATTCCCCCATATCATTGATCCAGGTACCCTTCTGGAGGCAATAGAAATAAATGGGGAGTTTCAATTTTTGCCCCCAAAAAAACCAACAAGTAGAACAATTTATTTATGTTCATTAGTAAAAGATTCCCCCAAAGGAGTAGTTGTTTAGTGGTTTAGTGGTAATTGTTTAAGAGTTTGTATTTGCTATTAGTACTCAGGGGCTGGCTTTGTGCTTTGGACCTAATGCTCTATGAAGTCACTTCCTACCATTTAGAGAGGAGAAAACTATGCCTGAGTGATTGTATAGGAAAGGCAAAGAGACCAAGGACAGAGAGAATGCCAGAGAGAGGAGCCTATGATAAACGTGGAACCTAGTAGAGGTTCTAAAAGCAACACCAAACCTGACTTTCCCTATGTAATAATCAAATCCTTGGAGAGACCAGTAGGTTCTTTGCTTAGCTGCATGATACAGGGCTCAAAAGAAAACAGTACAGAAAATAGAGACAGTTCTTTCAATGCAAAAGAAAATTTATTTTACTTCTTCTTAAAAGGTTCTTTGGAAATAAAATAAGATACTTACAAAACAAATATGAAAATTGAGCTTGCTCATTTATAAAAATGTCCTTCCTGTAAAGAACACCAAAAGCAGTTACTTTAAAAGAAATCCTCTCTCCCAAAACCCATTCAGAATGGGACAGGTAGCTCCTCCATCAAACTATCATCAGCCTTGTCCAGAGGCCAAGGAATGGGAAGAAGATTACCTCAGCAGCCCTGTCGCCTTAGGAAACTTGGATTTCACTCTTTCCACTGTTGTAGAAAAGGAACAGATGTCCCCTAAGCACTTTTTCTCCAAAGAATCTCAGAAAATAGCAGCTGCTACAGGCTTCAACCATTCCTTCCAGGCACTTCTGAAGCTGAGGGAATTTCCTTCCTTTCTAGCTGCCCCTCCCCCAGTCTCCACCCACAGAGCCCCAGCCTGCCTGGTCTCCTCCACCACAGAGTGATATACATAAATCAACATATTACTCATTTTCTAGCATTGCCTTTGACAGCTGTTACATGAGCACATTGTTAGAAACTGTCAAGCAGTGATACATAGTGCCTTTTACAACATATGTTGACTTTTATCTAATGTAGTTCCATAATTAGCCTGAGGAAATGCGAATCCGGGCATCCACCTGGCTGTGTGAGCTCAGTTAACCTTTGCTTTCTTCTGAGGAAAGTTAGTGGGGCAGCTGGTCCCCTAAAGACTCAGAGAAGGATAAATACCCGCTGTCCACTCCCCATGGAAAATGCATTGGCATTCAGAGGTTAAGCGATATGGATCATGGGTCAGGAGGTTTCTTCATATGCCCCAGGGAAAGATAAGTCCTGTAAACAATACTGGAAAAATCTCCCTGGAACCTGGGCCGTTTAACATGAAAGAAACTGAAAGAAGAATCTAAGCTTTGCTTCAAATGTTAGTTTTGGTGTTTCTTTTTCAGAAAAAAATAACAAAACAGGCAAACTATGCACGACAAGAAAAGCACATTTCCATTGAATTGGGTTCAACAGGTCACTTAGAGAGGCAGGGTGGGTTAAGTGGACATGGGTTCAAGTTCTGGCTCCTTCTACCAACAAAATGACCATAGCTACCTTCATAATTTGCCAGCCTTTCCATTTCCTCAGCTTAAAATGAGAATAAGAATCGCATCTACCCATGGAAATGTCATGAAAGTAGAATGTTATAGTAGTCCTCCGTAGTACTCTGGACCACGGACAGTTCCCAGATCAAGAATTTTTTTTTTTTTTTAATATTTATTTATTTACTTTATTCATTTTAAACCCCCCCTTCCCCATTTGCTGTTTTGTGTCCATTCGCTGGGCAATTCTCTGTGTCTGTTTCCTGCCATCTCTTCTCATCCTCCTCCTCCAGTCTTCACCAGGATTCGATCCTGGAGACCTCGGATGTAGGAGAGAGGTGTTCTGCCACCTGTGCCACCTCGGTTCCTGGCTTTCAGAGCTTTCGGAGCATCTCGTCTTGTCTCTTCCCTGCATCTCTCTCTCCTGTTACGTCATCATCTTGCCACATGGCTCCTGGGGCCTGGCAGCTCACCGGCACACACAGCCTGGCAGCCCATGCACCTTTTATATATATATATATATATATTTTTTTTTTTTTTTACCGGGAGGTCCCAGGCATCGAACCCAGGTCCCTTCATATGGCAGACAGACACCCAACCATTTGAGCCACATCCGCCCCAAGAAATATTTTTTAATGAGTGACTTCAGACTACACAGTATTCTAGTGAAGGCTAAAGGAGAATATGTAGAAATACTTTTAGGATAAAAAATATGTGTCCAAATGTTGTTTATCTGATTTAACTTTCCATGTCTGGCTTCGGGAGCCAAGTCAGAGATAAAGCTCTGGCTTTTTAGGAGCAATAGTCCAGAATAAGTCTCAGGAAATCAGAAAGGCATGAATTGAACTAAATGCATGAGAGCTATCTAAGTATTTATTTTAAATATTTAAAGAAAACTATCATCCCCCCACAGACGTACCCCAAGACTAAAAGAGATCTTCAAAAGGATCTTTCCAGAAAACATCATGCCTCAATTCTCCCACTCTGCCTAAACCATCTGTGGGCTTCCCTTCTGCCTTCCTCTCTCCATTTCTGCTTTGCAGTGTTTAAGAGACTATTGGGATTCACAAACCTTACAAACAAGTTATCTGTTCTCAAATGATGCATTCTGTCAGGCACTGGGTAGGCTCAGGGGGTACAATTTAATTTTCAACTATTAGTTTCCTGAGGTCAAAATTTCTGACCTCAGGAAACTAATAACCCAATGAAAATATTTTAAAAACGACAGTATAATAAGGGCTATGATAGATAGAAGAGAAAGAGAAGAGAACAAAAGACAATCCCAAAGAAAAGACATTTAGGGTGTAGGTGAAGAGGAAGATCCAAAGTGAGAGGAAAACTAAAAAATAATGATGTCACAAAAAACAATAGAGAAGAAAATTCTAAGAATGATTTCTTGCCTAATAGCATAGTATGCTGTGGAAAGTTCAACTAAATTATGGTCAGAGGTTTCAGTGGATTTATCAATTATGAGAGCATATGATTTTAATGAGAGATGTGAAATTAAGGAGGATTGTAATAAAGGACCTGACCAGGTGTCATCATGTAAAAATAATAAATCCTACAGAAACTCAGAAGCTAGAGGAAAAGACCTCTGTGGGACATAGAAGTTAAGAGGTGCTTCATTTAGAAATTAGGAATTGAAGTGGACCTTGAAAGATCAGTAGAATTTGGATTTAAAAACAGGGAAGTAGTTTGCAAATAGGGGCAGTGTTTGCTTAAAGCACTGGGTTGTGTACATTCCAGTTATATTCAGAGAGCTGGAGCAGAGGGTTTGTGGGAGACTGAGAAAGGATTTTGATGCCAGGTTCCCAATTGATCCCACAGGCTTTTGAGCAGAGCCTGATATGATGAACTTAGTGATTGAAGAAGGCTGAGGCAACAACAGTGGATTGGATAGATTGCAGAGGAGACAAGAAGCTAGCTAGGAGGCCACGGGGAGAGAGAGATTGGGACTAGATCTGCTAACCTAAAAGTGCATTCTTTCATTTTTCACAAGAACAATGTTTTCATTATAAAAAGAATAAAAAACCATCTGCCCCTATAACATGGCATAGAATAGATTTCATTCCTTGAATCACTGTAGTTGATTTCCTTACTACTTAAGAACCTGGTCTCTGAAGTCAGATAGACCTAGTACACAGATCAAATCAGTGACCTCCTCACCAAATGAACTTGCTATGTTGATTAACACCTCTGAACTTCAATTTCCTCTTCTGTAAAATGGGGGAAAGAATAGTACCCATCCAAAGAGTTTTAAGTTTATTAAAAGAGGCAATGCACATAAAATGGCTGATGAAGAGTAAGCATTCCATAAATATTACTATTTTATTATTTATTAAAGCATATTGCTTGATGAAATCAGAGAACTATCTGTAAGAGAAAAGCATAGGAAATGAATATGGCTCAAGAAATGTCAGTCATCAGCAAACATAGGAAGAATTGCTTAACCTCAGATATTCCAAAATTAAGCAATCTAGCAGTTGAAAATTAAACAACCTGACAATAACAAGTGTGAGAGGCAGATTCCCTTCCCCTAGTGTATAATGCCCTCCCCATGAATGGGGGTTGAATCTGTGAATATGATGAAATAGCATTCCTATTATTAGATTAGTCATCAGTTGACTGAGTTCATAAATGGGAGCTTATCCTGGGTGGGCCTGACCTGATCAGAGGAACCTTTAAAAGACAGTGATGTGTCAGCAGCAGTGCTCCTGTTGGTCTTGAATAACCAGCTTCCATGAGTTCCATAGCTGTAAAAAAATGAATTCTGCCAACCATGTGAGCTTGGAAGAAGACCCCATCCCCAGCTTATACTCCTCCCAGCAGACACCTCATGAGCCTTGTTTGACTGAGTGAAGGACCCAGTTAGTCCTTGTCCTGACTTTGGGCCACACAAACTATAAGATAATAAATTTAGTTGTTTAAAGTCACAAAGTTTGTGGCAATTAGTTGTGCAGCACAGAAAGCCAATACATCAAATGTTGGCAAAAATGTAAAAAATTTGGAAATTATACCCACTGCTTGTGGGAATGTACTTAACTTAGAAATACTTGACATTATCTTGAGTATTAGTCAGGGTTCTCCAGAGAATAAGAGAATCAGATTTTTATTATAAGGAATTGGCTCGTGTGACTGTGGAGGAGGCTGAAGGCTGGAAATTCCAGTAAGAGTTGTTGTTGATGTTTTGACTCAAAATTCCCTAGGCTGGACACCCAGGAAGGAGTGGAGGGTGCAGTCTTGAGGAAGAATTCCTTTTTCCTAGAACCCTCAGTTCTTTTCATGTATGGTCTCCAACCGATTGGGTGATGCCCACCCACACGTGGAGGTCCATCTCCTTTACTTAAAGTCAACTGATTATAGATGCTAACCTCATCTACAGATTATCTCCAACATGATCTCTAGGCCAGTGTTTGACCATACAACTGGGCACCATAGGCTAGCCAAGTCATCACATAAAATTAATCATCATATCTGGTAAGTTTGAAGACTTACTTACAGTAAATCTGTCCAATTCCATGCTTAGGTATATGTTCTAGATAAACTCTTGCAGAGGTGCATATATACAAGAATGTTCATAGCGGTGTGCTTTAAATAGCCAAAAACTAAAAACAATGCCAAATAAGTGTCCATTAATATAAGATAAGAATAATAAAATTGTGTTATATTCATAAAACGGGACTCCAGTCAGCAATGAAAATGAACAAACCACAGCTATGTAACAACATGGAGGAAACTCATAAACATAACATTGAGTGAAAGAAATAATGTAACACACTCTCTGATTCGGTTTTCATAGGGCTTGGAAACAGGCAAAGCTAGACTGTTCTATTTAGGGGTGCATGCAGAGGTGTGAAAACTAGTTTTTTAAAAAATGGCAAAGAAATTATTTTCGTGAACTTCAGGATAGTGATTACCTCATGGGGAAGAAGGAACTGTTTGGGGAGGGGCAACTTGGGAATCTCCCAGGGTGATGGAATGTGCTAATTCCTGGCCTGGGTGATATCTGTTTTGTAATTACTTTTTATACAGCTTGGTTTTAGAATTTTTTTTTTTAAGAGGTACCAGGGATTGAACCCAGGACCTCATACATGGGAAGCAGACACTCAACCACTAAGCTACATCCACTCCCCAATTTTTAAAACTGTACATATATTATATGTCATTTCTGTATAGAGGATTTGTGTCATAATAAAGAGGAAGGGGTTTTAAGACCTCTGCCTAGTATATCTTACACACATTTACCTGCCTAAGAAATTCCTGGGGATGCAGATTTGGAGGTTCCTCTGACATATGGGGACCCCACATGAAAGCCAGGTTTCCCACAGCCTACCACCCCCGTGCCTTTCAGCCCTGCCCAGTCCTTATGCTGGGAGACATCGGATTCCCAACACAGGGCCAGCTCGGCAGCCACCGGGGGAGGAGGGAGCTGTCACAAGCAGTCACTCAGACTCATAATGAGATTCATTTCTTTGAGACTCCCAGGACACAACCCTGGAAACCTGGAGAATGCTAATGCTGCCAGCGAGGGCTCTGGGGGCTGGTTACTTGTTTTTATTTTTTAAGGTCAATTGTTTCAGGTCGGTACACTTATTAGAGGAGGGATTAGTGGAGAAAGAATGTGTGCCACAGTTTTAAGTCTAAAAGGAAAAGCCAGACAAAAGGAAGCCATTATTTCTCTAATCAGTGTCTACATCCTATTCTAGAGCCTGCCTGAAGTGGCCTTGGAGCAAGGAGAAACCTGGACATAAGATTGTGATTCAAAACTTGGGGCATTTCCATGACCTTTTTTTTTTTTGCTCCAATCTTTCCTGGAGTTCATTTCTCTCTTTCTTCATCATCAGTGTATTAGTTTCCGACTATTGCATGGCAAATTCCCACAAACTTAGTGGCTTAAACAATGCAAATTTATTATCTCCGTTTCTGTAAGTCAGAAGACCAGGCGTGGGGTGACTAGATTCTCCATTCCAACATCACCAGGCTGAAATCAAGGCATTGACCAGATCTGCTGTTCCCATCTGGGGCTTGGGGTAGAAGCCACTTACAAGTTCATTCAGGTTGTTGATGGAATTCACTTCCTTGTGGTCCAAGAACTGAGGTTCCCATGTGTTTGCTGAATGTCATGTGGGGGCCACCCTCAGCTCTCATAGGTCACCCACATTCTTCACCTCGTGGTCCCTTCCATCTTCAAAGCCAGCAACAGTGAATTTCCTGTGCATGGAATCCCCACATGCCTCGAATCTCTGACTTCTTTTGTGAGCAGACAAGGAAAACTCTCTGCTTTTAAGAGGCTTAATGTGATCAAGTCAGGCCCCCCTGGACATTCTCCTTATCTTAAGGTTGACTGATTTGGAAATCTTAATTACATCTACAAAATCCTTTCACAGCAGTACCTAGATTAATGTATGGTTGAATAACTGGGAGAAGTTGTGTGTACACCAGGGGCCAGGAATTTGGGACACTGACTTAGTTTGCCAAAGGATGCCAATGCAAAAATACCAAAAATGGGTTGGCTTTTATAAAGGGAATTTATTTGGGGTAAAAGCTCACAGTTCATAAAATGTCCAAATCAAAGTACTATCAGAGATGTTTTCTCACCAAATTCAGCTACCGATGCTGCCAAGATCCCTGCCTTCCACTCAAGGTTCACCATCTCCCAGAGCTCAGCTGTGGGAGATCAAGCATATGGTTTGTCTTTTCAGCCCTGTGCTGCTCCATGCTTCAGCTCTGATTCCAGTTATTCTTGAGTAATCTCTCACATGGCAGGATCAAAATGGCAGCTCTCTTTTCTGTGTGTCTTCTTTCTCTGTGTATATTTTTGCTTTCAGTTCTCAGTTTATATAAGACCCCAGCAAGAGGGCAGAGACCCAACCTGAGTCACATCTCAATGAGAAATCTAAAGAAAGTGATCTAATAAAGACACCTTAACTGAATTTACTGCAGTCAAAGGGTCCCACACCCACAGGAATGGATTAGCTCAAGAACAATCAATTTTGTTGTTGTTGTTGTTGTTGTTTTTGGATTCACCAAATTCAAACTATCACAGGCACCATCTCAGAATTCTGCCCACCACAGTCACCAATTGATAGTACTTTTATTCTGAACACAGATTTTATAAGAATGTAAGCAAAGCAATGTGTCCAAAGAGATGAGGAATGTCATGGAGATTTTTCAGTTATTTGAATTGAAATGCATCCTTGTATTAGTCAGGGTTCTCTCAGGAAACAGAATCAACAGGAGATATCTGTCAACAATATGAGATTTTATAAGAGTCTCTCACATGACCATGGGGATGCACAAGTCCAGGTTCCAAAGGCAGGCTGCAAACCAGGGGCTCTGATGAAAGTCCAATGAAGGTCCTTGATGAGGTTCTGGGAGAAGTTGGCTGTCTAAAGACAAGCTGGGAAATTCTCTCTGAAAGTTGAAATCACTTCCCCTTTTAAGATATTCAACTGATTGGATAAAAGGGTCACCCAATGCTGATGGCAATTGCCTTGATTAATATAGATGTAATCAGCCATCCATCCACTCAGTAAACTCAGTGGTGACCAAAGTCCATAAATGTTCTTGATTACAATTAGCCCAGTGCTTGCTGGACCAAACACCTGGACACAATTACCTGGCCAAGTTGACACATCAGCCTAACCATCACAATCCTAGAGTTGGGAATTAATGGTCTTCTTTCGCTCACTCATTCAACAAACATATGCAATTCACTGAGGGAGGTGCAGTAGCAGGGGCACAGATGAAAAAATGCAAAACTTCCCACAAAGGAGCATACAGTTTAAAAAGAGAGATGCTCAAAACTATATCCATTCCTTTAACAAGTATTTATTGGGTGCCTACCATGGAGCAGACTCTGTGTAGCTATTGCAGATATTTTGGTAAATATTTATAACACATAAAACGTAGAGTGCTATGAGATGGAGTAAATCTCACAGAAAATCCAAATAAAAAGAGAGCTTCTCTAGGCAGGGGAAGGGGCAAAGCATCATCTTTACAGAAGAAGAAGTAATGGGCTGTGCCTCATTTTAAGAAGCAAAAGAAAGGTTGGGATAGGAATAGCACACTGGCTAGAGAAGCTGATGTAAACAGAATCCCAATGGTGAAAACAAGCAGAGAGTATTTGGATAATGGTATATAGTCCACTTAGGAGAGATTACCAGTTGTATGAAGAAGAATTATGCAAGGTAAGAATAGAAAGGAAGTTTGGGGCAGATTTTGGAGGAATTAAAATCCACTTTATGCAAATATTCTCGCTGTCCTGATTTTGTGATAATCAAGGTAGGCTAAACATTCACCACATTAGAAACCGTGCATGTGTCCCCAGACCTAGTTTTTCTCCCTAGGTCTGGTTTTTAGAATGCTGGTGATAAACTAAGTCTGATTTATTATATGACCATCCTGTATGGGAAAAGACTCTAACTCTAGGTATCTTTGTCAACCTTAAGAGATATAGCAGGGGGGTAGATGTGGCTCAAATGGTTGGGCATCCGTCTCCCATATGGAAGGACCTGGGTTCAATCCCCGGGACTTCCCAGTAAAAATTAAAAAAAAGAAAAATATAGAAGGCTCATGGGCCACCAGACCCCTGCGTAGGTGCACTGCCAGGCCCCTGTGCAGGTGCACCACCAGGCCCCGCGAGCAGGTGAGTCCCCCCAGGCCCCATGCGCAGATGAGCCATCAGGCCCCGCGAACCACACAGCAAGATGACGACGTAACAGGAGAGTGACACAAGGGAGAGCCAAGACAAGACGCACCACAGGTAGTAGGATGCCTCTCTCCCACATCGAAGGTTCCAAGGATTGAATCCCAGTGAAGACAGGAGGAGGATGAGAAGAGAGGGCAAAAAATGGACACAGAGAGTTGCCCAGCGAATGGACACAAAAACAGCAAAAACAGAATGGGGGTTAAAAATGGATAGAAGTAAATATATAAATAAATAAATAAATCCTTTTAAAAAAAAGTATAGGGGAGTAAGTTATGGACTATAGTTAGTAGTAATACTTTGTCGATGCTCTTTCATAATTTATTAACAAATGTTTCACAACAATGCAAAGCATTTGTGGTGGGTTGATGTGTGGAAGCCCTGTGTGATGTTATGCGTGTTCGTTTTGTAAATTCACAATGTTTACTGAACACTTAACAGTTTATGTATATTCATGTATGAATGATATACTCCAATAAATTGCTTTTTTAAAAATCCACTTTATTAGGAAATGATGTGCCTAAAACTTTACTCTAAGAAGATGAATTTAATAATACTGGTCATTCATTCATTCAATATTTATTGAGAACTCATTCTGTGCCAGGCACTGTTTTAGGTGTTGAAGATATAAGTTAAACACAATCCTTGCCTTCATGACATTTTCATTCTAGTGGAGGAGACAGGCAATAAAAAAAGAAATTAGTAACTAATATAATTTCAGGTAGTAATAAGTGTTATGAAGAAAATAATAAAGCAAGATAAAGTAATAGAGAGTAAGTAAAACAGGGTAAAGTCATAAAGCACCCTTTTAAACCAGATGGCAAGAGAAGACTTCTCTGAGCAAGTGATGTTTGAGTGGAGATGTGAAGATCTGGAGGAGTCTTCCAGGCAGAGTGATCGGGAAGGGGTCCTGGCATGGAATTCTGCTTATTGCATTTGAGTAAAAGCCTGCAATCAGGATGGTATTGTGGTGTGAGTGATGACAGGAACAGCAGAAGGAAATGATGTCAGAGAAGTAAAAAGGGCAATAATATCCTAGAGGTCTTTAAGGCCATGGGAAGTAGATTGGATTTTATTCTAAATACAATGAGAAGATACTGAATTTTTCAGTAGGGCAGAGAAGTGAAATTACTTGATTTGCATTTTAAAATTTTAAAAGATCACTCAGAGCAAATAAAGGGACAATGATATTTAAATGCAATACATGATCCTGGATTGGATCTAATAATGGAGGCATAAAGGTCCAAAAGGACATTACTGGTATATATGAAAAAATTGGAATATAGATTTTAAGCTTTATATCAATGTTAAAGTTCTTGAACTTGATAACTGTACTTTAAGGAAATGTACATGGAATTATTGGAAATATTTAAGTGTTCAGGAGTATGGTGTATACAATCTACTCTCAAATGTTTAGAAAGATGATAGATGACAGATGGATAGAAAAACAGATTGATAGATGATAGGCAGATGGATTGATAGATGATAAATAGATGATGATGATATGTAGAAAGATATAGATAGATAGATGATAGATAGATAGATAGATAGATGATAGATAGATAGATAGATAGATAGATAGATACATGATAGATAGAAAGATAGAAGATAGATTATATAGATAGTTATTTAGAGAGAGGGAAAGAAAGAAAAAGGGAGGGAAAGGGAGAGAGAAAGAAAGAGAAAGAGAAAGAAAGAAAAGAGAGGGAGGAAAGGAGGGAGGGAGGGAGGGAGGGAGGGAGAGAGGGAGGGAGGGAGGGAAGGGTCAATGTAGTTAAACTTGGTGGATCCGGGTGCTGGAGGAGGAGAAAATGTTGGAGTTCTCTGTATGGGTTTTGTATTAATTTCACAACTGTCCTGTAAGTTTGAAATTATTTCAAAATAAAAAGTTTAAAGAAAATAAAATGGTCATGCAGAATGAGATGGATAATCATGGGAAACAAGAGTGAAAGAGAAGACCCAGTCCTGAAGTTACTTCTACAGTCCAGCTGCAAGGCAACATCAGTTGAGACTGGGGGTGTCAGTGGCAGTGAACAGTTTGGGAATATATCTTAAAGACAGCCAAAAGGCCTTGCTGATAGATTGTAGGAAGGTGTGAGGGAAAGAGATGAATCAAAACTGGAGAGAGGAGAGAACAGGCAGAAGCCCACTGCAAATAGGACAGCAAGCAAGAATGAGGGGCTGCCTCAGACAGGCAGCCAACGGAATGGGGAGGAGGGGCCAGTTAATGCTGGGAGAGGGAGAGGAGTCAGGGCTCATTAGTGATTGTGCGTGAGGCTGAAGAAGGAAGCAAAGGGGACGTGGATTTTTTCCAACCAGGACCATTGGGAATACTGGGGACCCCTCTAACTGGGGGGATCCAGAAGAGCAGCATCTCAGGGAAGCATCTCATGAGATGATTTTGGATACCTGAGCCCTTGTTGGTGACAGGTATCTTGCAGACAAGGAACAGAGATTGTGGGTCTTAGCAACATGGAGCTAAGTCAGCTCTGTCTCTCTGCCAGGTGCCAAACCTGCCAGAAGCCTCATGTGGAGTGTAGAAGCTCAGTCCTGGCAGGACCCAACAGGACTCCTGCCTTTATCTCCCCCAGCACAGAAGGGGATCCAACTCTGGACCCTTTCTGTAGATCCAGTTCTGATCCATTTCCTGGCCAATCATGATGGGGCAGAGAGTAAACAATGACCTCAGGTCCACATCCTTTGGGACTCAAAACTGACATGTTCCCTGGGCTTAGTATACCCTAGATCTACACATCCAACCATCCTTAATGGTTAACCATACCCTGATGTGCTAAGGGTGAACCCTGAGAACCCCTACAACTGAGTCACAATTCTCTTTTCCTGTGTCAAGCCAGACCACAGGATCTGCCTAAAATTTCCACTCACTTGTTTTCCATATTATATAACCTCATTACCTGGATCCAAGTACATTCCTCAAAATCTGGCACCCTACCTGCCTCCCATCAACTGTTCTTAGGCAGGAATAGACCCTGTATCCATAGTATTCAGCTACTGGCAAGGTACTACATGCTCTAAACACATGTTCCAATCTCAACGACTCCCCCACTTGACATCCAAATTCCAGTTGTCTATCCTATTGCTCTCCATTTTCCTCCTCTTCCCCACATTTTTTGGCTAAGATCTTCACATGCTTTAAAATCTAGGTCTACCTGTATTATTTACAATATTGTAAAGCCATGAGCAATTTAGGAATGCAGGGGAATGAGGCCAAAAGGCTGTATGGGCCTCCAGAGCATGGAGGCAACCTGATGGTCCTAGCTTGAAATAATAGCTAGACATGTAAAGGGCCACAGAGCTGGCCCTGTGACATCTCTCCAGGTGGGTCCCATGACCTCCTGTCAATTTGATCCCGTGACCTCCTGTCCATTTGGCCCCATGACCTTCTGTCCATTTGGCCCTTTGACCCATCTCTGCAGGTGGACCCCAAGACCGTCTATCCATTTAGCCCCATGACCTCCTGTCCATTTACCACCATAACACATTTCTCCAGGTGGACCCCATGACCTCTTGTCCACATCTGTTGCTCCTTGTATTCTTCCATGCCTCAAATGCCAAATGTAAGCTCATTGTCTCACCCCTAAAGTTCTCCCCATCCTCTTGTCCCCATCTCAAGGAATTGCCCCACACTGTCCCTCCCACCCTGCACACTT
The DNA here is from genome assembly GCA_026826555.1 of Tolypeutes matacus. Lineage (NCBI taxonomy): Eukaryota > Metazoa > Chordata > Mammalia > Cingulata > Chlamyphoridae > Tolypeutes > Tolypeutes matacus. The sequence goes on from JAKSZT010054226.1 coordinate 10,111,290, forward strand.
CTTAAAAATATATTTTTATTGAAGTATATCATCCATACATGAACATACATAAACAATAAGTGCATAATAAAAGTTGTGAACTTACAAAATAAACATGCATAACATCATATGGGGTCCTATACATCACCCCAACACTAACACCTTACATTGTCATGATACATTTGTTACAAACTATGCAAGAGCATCGTCAAAATATTACTACCACCTATAGTCCATATCTTACATTTGGTGTATTTGATTTGTTTTTAAACAAATCAATTTTATTGATACATATTAATAAAGCATTCAATTTATCCAAAGTGTACAATCAATTGTATTTATTATAATCACATGGTGGTGTGTGTTCATCACCTCAATCATTATTTCAATAATAATAATAGTAAACAAAAAACAGACAGACAAGCCAACAAGGAAATTCCTCCCCTCAATCTCTCTGTTTCCCCTGCTGTACATAGCTGCTATTTATAGCTCTTCTTGCACAATTATTTATTTGTTTATGAAGCAGTTTTATTGGGATATATTCACATGCCATATGACCTACCCAAAGTGTATAATCAATGGCATTTTTTTTAGCTGTTAAAAAGAACTTTATTATAAAATTGTAAAATAAAAAAAAAATAGATTGAAAGAAATTACAAATTTTAAAAAAGTGTACGACCAGGTTAGATTTAATATAATCAATTATAAGAAATAGATAGTATAGCAACAAACATTTATAAATATAAATAATAATTCTAATATAATAGAAATTAATTATAATGTAATCCTAATTTTTATATTACAGCTCTAATTATTGGACATAATAATCTCTAAGAATGAAATAAAATATTGGTTTAGTTATTTAATTTCCAACTGCACTGAATAATTATTGTTCACATACTATAATATTGCCATTTTACATTTATCTGGTCTGCTCCAGCTCTTTTTTGGTTACCATTTGCATGGAAAACCTTTTTCCAGCCTTTCACTTTTAACCTGGTTGTGTACTTATGTCTGAGGTGGGTCCCTTGTAGACAACATAGATATGGCTCATATCTTTTAATCCATTCTATCAGTCTATGTCTTTTGATTGGGGAGTTCAATCCATTAACATTCAGTGTTATTACTGTAAAGGCATTACTTACTTCATCCATTTTGTCCTTCAGTTCTCTGTTGTCATACCATTCTATTGTTTGTCTTCTTATCTTTTAGTTGACCCTTCCTAGTAATCTTCATTTCTAAGCTCTTCTCCAAATCTCTCACCCTTGTTTTTTCCTTTCAGGCTTCAGCACCTCTGTTAGCATCTCTTGTAAATCTGGACTTTTGGTAACATATTCTATCAATTTTTGTTTGTCTATAAAGACTTAGAATTAATTTACCCTCATTTTTGAAGGACAGCTTTGCCAGATACAGAATTCTTGGCTGACATTTTTTCTCTTTCAGATCATACCACTTTCTTCTCTCCTCCGTGATTTCTGATGAGAGGTCTTCACTTAATCTTATCGAGTTTCCCTTGTATGTGATGCTTTGCTTTTCTCTTGATGTTTTCAGAATCCTCTCTTTATCTCTGATATTTGTTATTCTGAATAGTAGGTGTCTCAGGGTAGATCTCTTCAGATTTATTCTGTTTGGGGTGCGTTGTCCTTCTTGGATATTGATATTTATGTCCTTCTTAAGGGCTGGTAAGTTTTCAGTCACTATTTCCTCAAATATTCTTTCTACCCCTTTTCCATTCTCTTCTCCTTCTGGGACACCAATAATGTGAATGTTTGTGCATTTCACATTGTCATTCAATTCCCTGAGACTCTGTTCCATTTTCTCCATCCTCTTCTCTTTCTGTTCTCCTGTCTTTTCCAGTTCAGATGTTCTGCATTCAAAGTCACTAATTCTGTCTTCAAGCAATTCAAATCTGCTCTTATGTGCCTCTAATGTATTTTTAATCTCATCCATCATGTCTTTCAATGCCATAAGGTCTGTTACTTTTTTATGCAGACTTTCAAATTGTTCTTTATGCTCTCCCAGTGTCTTTTTTTTTTCCCCTATCTGGTTGCATCATAGTCTTTTTGGTGTATGGCTTCACAGCACGGGAGCCAGTGCTTCTCCGCACTGCACAGGTCTGGGATGGCTTTTTTTTTTTTTTTTTTTTCTTTTTTTAGCAGGAGGTCCCAGGGATTGAACCCGGGTCCTTCATATGGTAAATGGGAGCTCACTTGCTTGAGCCACAGCTGCTTCCCCCAGCATCTTCTTAATATCCTTTATTTCTTTAGTCATATTTTCTATAAATTCTTTGAAGTTATTTAGGAGTTTGTGATTATTGTTGGTTGTCTTAAATCCTGTATCTCTTCAGGATATTTGATTTGTTCTTTTGGCTGGGCTATCTCTTCTTGTTTCCTAGTATGGCTTGTAATTTTTTGCTGATATCTAGGCATCTGAATATGTTGGAGCATTTACTCTGATGGCCAATATCTCTCTCTTGACTATTGTTTTTCTTTTCATAGCTTTTCTTTGATATTTGGTTCAAATTATTCTCAGTCTTTAAAACTTCCCAGCTTAAGTTTTCAAAATCAGGCTAGGAACTCAATAGTAAGGCACAAATTTTCTCCCAGGGGTTGGATACAGAGAATGTGAACAGTTTCTGTCCATGCAATTTCCAGCCTGGCCAGCAGATGGCACAAGTCAGCACACCTTTCCACGGAAGTGTTTTCAGCTTTGGCTTTCCTGTGTTGCTGTGCTGAATCTCCAGATCTGAGATTCAAAGCAGGCTCTGCTGGCAAATTCACTGAAGAAAAACATCCCAACCTCCCCTCCCTTTTCCCTTGAAACAGCTGACAAGTAGGAAGATGTCTGTTCCCCTCTGCAGCAAGCCAGGTGTTTTACCCCAGCTTAATATATGGGAGTTGGGGGACAGGAGCCCTTCCTGGCTGCCACGGGGACTTTGTAACTCACATCTGTCATTTCAGCATTTGCATCTCTCTGTCGCTCACAGTCCTGGGAGTTGTGCAGCACTGTCCTGGTCTGCGGACCCTCAGACAGCTTTTGGTTCTTTCTCCATTGTTTTTGTGAGAGCATTCAGCTCTGTTAGTCCGTTGCCATCTTCCCATAATCTTTGTGCACATTTTTAATAGCCTTTGGTTCTTGTATTCATGGCTAAGACTGTTCATAACAAATAAGCTTTCATTCTAATTGAATTCCTTTGTAATTAGTTTGATTTGTCCTTCAGTTGCTTTTTTTCCTCGTGATCCTTGATATGTTGCTATTTCCCTCTGAGGTCGCTATATGGAGATTTATTTTGATACATGTTCTGCTCAGTATTTGGAGCACACTTTCAATGTGAGGATACATGTTTTCCTTTCATTTTGGAAAAGTTTCAGTTATTATCTCTTCAAATTATGCATATTTGTGGAGCACATTCCCCAAGGATTGGGGAGAGTCTGGCTGCCACCCTACTGATCTGAGGGGATTGATCCTGTGCTCTGGATATTGGGGAGAGTCTGGACATAACCCTAGCATTCTCAGAGGCCTGGAGTTTGGCTGCTACCCTAATGCCTGATGAGGGTGGAGCTGAAAGCATGGCCAATGGACCAAGCCCTTGCATAGTGTGGGGCTGTAGTTCCTTCAGGCCCTGAGGACAAAGCATCATTCTATAGATGACTCTGAGTCCTGGAATACTAATGGAGTGTGCCCTGAAGGGTTTTGGAACTATTTGGGAACCGCAGCCCCTGTTTTCCTTCCACATTTTCCCTATGGCAATGGGAACACTTACCCTATAACTGCCCCTCTTTCGTATATTGGAAGCAGATGACTGGAAGCAGATGACGTGTTCTCAGTTTCACAGGTCCACAGACTGAGAGGAATTTTGCCCCAGGACAAACTGTATTTCCAGTCCTGACTTACACTGAAATGGCTGGCCAGTTCCATGTTCAGTTAAGTCCTCACATGGGGCACCATCCTCTGGGGACTCATTTTCCAGAAGCTCAGAATTTCCTAAACCATCAGTTTCTGGTTTCTTTGTGCCCAGAAGTTCAGTTGTCAGCACATCCCTTTCCTCTCACATTTTACTATAAGCTGCAAGAAGAAGTCAAGCTGCACTTTCCACATTTATTTGGGAAATCTCAACTAAATATCCAAGTTTGCCACTTTTGAATTCTGCCTTCCATCTGACACCAGGACTTAATTTTGCCAGATTCTCTGCTGCTTTAAAACAAGGTTTGCCTTTCTTCCAGTTTGCAATGACACATTCATCATTTCTGTCTAAGGCATCATCAGAAGTACCTTTAGAGTCCATATTTCTACCAACACTCTGTTCAAAGCAATCTAGACTTTTTCTATCAAGCATCTCACAATTCTTTTCTCCTCTACTCATTAGCCAATTTAGAAGCCTCTTTAGGACTTTTGGTATTTGCAATAGCAGTACCCCATTTTCCTAGGCTGCCAAAATGCAATATTCCAGAAATGGGTTGGCTTTTACAATGGGATTTATTAAGTTGTAATCTTACAGTTCTGATGCTGAGAAAAATATCCAAATCAAGGCATCATCAGGTTATGGTTTCTCCCCATGACTGGCTGCTGGTGATCTTGGACTCCTCTATCACATGGCAAGGCACATGGAAGCATCTGCTGCTCTCTCCCTTCTCTTCTGGGTGTCATTGTTTTCAGCTTCCAGCTTCCTCTGGCTTTCTCTCTGCTCCTGTGGCTTTCTCTCTGTGCTTCTGTGGCTTTCTCTCTGCTCAGTCTCTCCTTACTCATACCATTTATAAAGGATTCCATTAAGAGGATTAAGGCCTTACTGAAGTAATCTAATCAAAGGCCCTTAACTGAAGTAACATAATCAAAAGGTCCCACTTACAATAGGTTCACACCCACAGGAATGGATTTGTTCTAAGGACATGATTTTCTGGGGTCCATAAAAGCCTCAAACTACCACAGGGTGGAAAATGTTATTGTTATATTCTCCCCCATAACATTTGAATTGGTGTTAAAAACTGAGTTGACAGTTGTCTCTTTCATTTAGCACTTTGAAGATATTACTGTGTTTTCTTCCAGCTTCTATTGTTATAGTTTTAACTCGTATGGTAGTAGACACTGTTAGTGCCCCAGCCATATGCTTCCACATGGACTGCTACTCTTATTCCCCAGCTGCTATGATTATGAGATGCTAATGGCTCACAGCTACATCCTTCTCAGGAGATTTTCCCTTGTCAAGGAAGAACTGGTCCCCTGAGAAGGCAAAGAGACCATGTCACTCCCACACCTTCCCACCCCTATCCAATGACTGACAGACACTAGAAAAGGAAAGCTTGGCTCTCTTGCCTCAAGCACGACAACTCTGGGTGCCATTCCCGGACCCCCACAGAACCCAGGAGAGGCTAGACTTGAACTTTTGTCTGGCAGCTAGTCTCTAGCCTATTCCCTTGCCTTATCTTGCTTCCCTCTCCCCTTAACAGGCTTTAACCTTTAATAATAAGTTGCATAAGAATCTCTATCTCAGACTCTTCTAAGGAACTGGCCCTAACACCTAGTTTTGCTGATAAAAATGATTAGAATAATAGCTTACAATTATTGGGCACTTAATATGGCACAGCACTGATAGATAAACTCTTCACTTGTATTATCTCATTTAAGTGTCACAATAACACTATGGGATAGGAATATTTTTATTGCCAGTTGTGTTAATTTCCTGTAGCAGCTGTAACAAACTACCACAAACTAGGTGGCTTAAAACAACAGAAATTTATTCTCTGGAGGACAGAAGTCCAAAATCAAGGTGTTGGCAGGACTGCACTCCCCCTGTAAGCTCTAGAAGAGGATCCTCTCTACCTTGGTCAGCTTCTGGTGGCTGTCATGGCTGCTTCATTCTAATCTCTTCATCTTCTGTGTGTTTGTCTTATAAGGATACATGAGATTGTATTTAGGGACAACCCACATAATCCAGGATAAGCGCCTCCTCTCAAGATTCTTAACTTAATCACATCTTTTTCCATTTAAGGGAATACTCACTCTTTTGCCATACAAGATAAAATTCCTAGGTTCCCAAGGATAGGACATGGGCCTATCTTGTTTTTGGTGGCGGGGAGCACCATTCAGCTTACTACAGCAGTTTATAGGTGAAGGGAGACTGGGGGAAGGTAAAAGAAAAAAGTATGATAAATAGAAATCACAAAACAAGATGGAAGAAACACATCAGTAAACACAAATTTTAAATGAAAAGAGCATCTTGGAATGGAATAAAAATCAAAAACAAAATTTAGCTAAATGTGGTTTATAGGAGACAGACCTAAATTATGAGACTCAAAAACGTTGAAGGGAAAGGAATTGGAAAGGATATACCAAACAACTACTATTTCGAACAAAGTCAGAGTAGCAATTAGTAATGATAGATAAAAGTGACCTTAAAGCAAAAGGAATTATTAGTAATAAGTCACAAACAATCCAAAAGATTTCATTGGCTTATTCACTAAAGGTTTATTTCTCACTCAGACAACAAATCCATCAGAGAATGGCTATAGCTTGGCTTTACATTGTTTGCCCTTGGACCCAGGCAGAAGGAGTAGTCTCTACACAGAACAGCAGTTTGCATGGAGAAAGAAAGAAAAAGACATTATGAGCCAGATGCTGGCTTTTAACAAACTCTTCTGCTTGACTGTGATGCATCTCACTTCCACTCAGGTTTCATCGCCCAAACCAAGACATACCACTAAACCTTAGGTCAAAGGGAAGGGATATTTAAGCTTATATTTAAGCTTCCCCTACTGTGGGGATTGAATATCTTGAAGAATAATCCAGTCTACCACAATAGATCAATGCATAATAATCAACAAAATAATTCACCAGAAGTTATGACAACTGTCATTATATGCAAATAATAATTTAACCTCAAAAAAATTTTAGTTGACAAATATATATTTAGAAATTGACAATTTTACAATCAGACTGGGAGATTTTGACATATTTCTATCCAAAATGGGTAAATCAAGTAGACAAAAGAAATTAAAGTATTAAAGGGTCAAATAATGAAGTAAAAATTTTGATCAAACAGACATGGATATAGAATGCTGCAGCAACAAAAGAAGAACATCCATAAAAACTGAACTTGGACTAGCAGAGGGAACATCTCAGAAAATTTTAAAGTAGCAATACCTTATAGACCACATGTTCTGACAAGTTATAATTAAATGAAATATAACAATAAAAAGATTGTACAAGATAGTGAAAGAAGTAATTATGTCAGAAAATTTAATGCATTCTTAAATAATCCCTTAGGCAAAGTAAAACATTGCTTAGATAACAAAATATTTGGTGATCTGCAGACAAGGAGAGTGCCACACATCATCCAGGAGGGTGAGGGACAGAGAGATGAAGAAGCTGAATGAAAACCATGAGTTACTGCCCCTGCAGCCAGGAATGGCACCCATCCCCTACCCTTGAGGCAAACAACATAGATGAAACCTGTGGCTCACTGCAACCAACTGAGAGGGGAATAGACATCTTCTACCCTGGGAAGAGACAGAGTATGGCAGAGGGTGGAGAGTGGTTTCTCTTTAGTGAGTTTGGCCAGTAGAGCCCACTTTGCATCTCAGCTCTGGCCAGACTAGAATCACAGGCAAGTGAGGTTGAGACAATTCCATGGAAAGATTCACTGAAAATTACCATCTGTTGGCTGGCCAGGAAACCACAAGAAGAAAAAATGATTTTTGGAGTCTCTCTTCCCAGACCCCTTGAATTGGATCTGCACCCCATTAGTGAGTCCCTGACCCTATTTTCATAACTTAAACTGGACAATTTTAAAGACTTAAAATAAGTTGGACAAAAATCAAAGAAGAGCCATGAAACAAAACTACTAGGCAAGAGAGAGAAAATGACTTTCAGAGTAAATTCACCAACATAATCAGATGCCTAGACATCAACAAAAATTACAAGCCATACTAAGAAACAGGAAGAGATGGCCTAGCCAAAGGGGAAAAAATGAAAATCCTGACAAGACACAGGATTTAAGACAACTAATAAATGATAATCATACAAATCTCTTAAGTCAATTCAAAGAGTTGAAGGAAAATAATTAAAGAGATAAAGGATATATTAAAAATTTTTAGAAAACCATTTGAAAGCCTGCAAAGAAAAATAAAAGAGTCTATGGGCATGAAAAACATAATGGATGAAGTTAAAAAAATACATTAGAAGCATATAACAGCAGATTTGAATTGGTGATGGAGAGAATTAGTGAATTGGAGGACTGAGCATCTGAACTTGAAAAGACAGAAGAACAGAAAGAGAAAAGAATGGAAAAATGGAACAGGGCCTTACAGAATTGAATGACAATGCAAAATGCATAATCTTGCACATTATTGGTGTCTCAAGAGGAGAACAGAAAAGGGGCAGAAAGAATATGTGAGGAAATAATGACTGAAAACTTCCCAACATTTATGAAAGACATAATGATCAATACCCAAGAAGAATAATGCAACTCAAACAGAATAAATCTGAATAGATTTACTCCAAGACACATACTATTCAGAATGGCAAACATCAGAGATAAAGAGGGGATTTTGAAAGCAGCAAAAGAAAAGCAATCCATCACATACAAGGGAACCTCAATAAGACTAAGTGCTGTTCTCTCATTTAAAAAACCATGGAGGTGAGAAGAAATTTAAGGCAGTGAAAGAGAAAAACTGCCAGCCAAGATCCTTTGTCTGGCAAAACTGTCCTTCAAAAATGAGGATGAGTTTAAAGTCTTCACAGACAAACAAAAACTGAGAAAGTATGTTACCAAAAGATCAGATTTACAAGAGATACTAAAGGCAGTGCTACTTCCTAAAAGGAAAAGACAAGAGTGAGTGACTTGGAGAAAAGTATAGAAATGAAGATTATTAGTAAGGGTAACTTAAAGGGTAAAAAGACAATAGTAAGATATGACAACAGAAAGCTAAAGGACAAAATGGATGGAGAAAGTAATGCCTTTATAGTAATAACATTTAACATTAATGGATTGAATTTCCCAATCACAAGACATAGACTGACAAAATGAATTTTAAAAAATATGAACCATCTATATACTGTCTACAAGAGACTCACCTTAGATGTAAGGATGCAATCAGGTTGAAAGTGAAAGGTTGGAAAAAGATATTCCATGCAAATAGTAACCAAAATAGATCTGGAGTAGCGATACTAATGTCAGACAAAATAGATTTTAAATGCAAAACTGTTATAAGGGATGAAGAAGGTCATTATATATTTATAAAAGGAGTAATTCAGAAAGAATAACTGTAAAAAATATTTATGCACCTAAATCTAACCTAAGTGCTCCAAGATACATTAGACACACATTAACAAAACTGAAGGGAGAAATAGACATTTCTACAATAATAGTTGGAGACTTCAATATACCACACTCAGCATTGGATAGTACATCTGGACAGAAGATAAATAAGGAAACAGAGAGTTTGAATAATATGATAAATGAACTAGATTTAACAGATATTTATAGAGCATTATACCCCAAAACAGCAGGATCTACATTTTTTTCAAGTGCTCATGGGTTTTTGTCCAGGGTAAACCATATGATAGATCACAAAAGATTGAACTTATACAAAACATTATCTCTGATTGATGCAGAAAAGGCATTTTTACAAAATACAGCATCCTTTATTGATAAAAACACTCCAAAAGGTAGGAATAGAAGGATGCTTTCTCAACATGATAAAGTGCATTCTTGAAAAACACACAGATAGATTTGTTCTCAATGGTGAAAGATTGAAAGCTTTCCCACTGAGATTGGTAACAAGACAAGGATGCCCACTTTCACCACTGTTATTCAATTTTGTGATAGAAGTTCTAGCTAGAGCAATTAGGAAAGAAAAAATAAGTCACTCAAATAGGAATGGAAGAAGTAAATCTTACACTATTCACTGATGATATGATCCTATATCTAGAAAATCCTTTAAAAAGACACAACAAAGCTACTAGAACTTAATAAATGAGTTCAGCAAAGTGGCAGCGTACAAAATTAATACGCAAAAAAAATCAGTAGTGTTTCTATACACTACCGATGAGCAATCTGAGGAGGAAGTCAGAAAAAAATCTATTTATAAATGTGACTAAAAGAATCAAATACTTAGGAATAAACTTAACCAAGAACATAAAGGACCTGTATCAGAAAACTAAAAAACATTGCTAAAAGAAACAAAAGAAGATCTAAATAAATGGAAATACATTCTGTGTTTGTGGATTGGAAGACTAAATGTCATTAAGATGTCAATTCTACCCAAACTGATTTACAGATTCAATGCAATCCCAATAGAAATCCCAACAGCCATTTTTTCAGAAAAGGAAAAACCAATTATAAAACTTATTTGGAAGGGTGAGTGGCCCTGAATAGCCAAAGATGTCTTCAAAAAGAAGAATGAAGTTGGAGGACTCTCACTTCTTGACTTTAATTCACATTACTTAGGTATAGTGGTAAAAACAGCATGGCACTGGCATAAAGATAGACATATTGACCAATGGAACTGAATTGAGAACTCAGAAATAGACCCTCACATCTACAGTCAAGTGATTTTTGATAAGGCTGTCAAGCTAACTCAGCTGGGCCAGAACAGTCTATTCAACAAATGGTGCTGGGAGAACTGGATATCCTTATCCAAAAGAAAGAAAGAGGACCCCTATTTCACACCTTATAAAAAATTTAACTCAAAATGGATCAAGGACCTAAATATAAAAGCTACAACCATAAAACTCCTAGAAGAAAATGTAGGAAAATATATTCAACATGTTGTGGTAGGCAGTAATTTCTTAAACCTTACACCCAAAGCACAAGCAACAAAAGGAAAAATAGATAAATGGAACTTCCTCAAAATTAAACACTTTTGTTCTTCAAAAGACTTTGTCAAGAAAGTTAAACAGCAGCCTACTCAACAGGAGAAAATATTTGCGATCCATGATATATAAAGAGATCCTACAACTCAACAATAAAAAGATGAGCAATCCAATTTTAAAATAGGCAAAAGACTTGAATAGACATTTTTCAAAGAGGAAATACAAATGGACAAAAACACATGAAAAAAAAGTTCATCACTAGCTATTAGTGATCAAACTACAGTGAGATATCATTTCACACTTTATAGAATGCCCATTATATTAAAAAGAAAAAAAAAACAGAAAACTATAAGTGCTGGAGAGGATGTGAAGAAATAGGAACACTCTTTCACTGTTGGTGGGAATGTGGAATGATGCAGCCTCTGTGGAAGACAGTTTGGTGACACCTCAAGAAACTAAATATAGAACTGCCTTATGATCCAGCAATCATGTTGCTAGTCATTCAAAGGGGTGATGATGCAAAGTACCAGAAATCTGTTTGGTTTTTATAAAGGGTATTTATTTGGGGTAAAAGCTTACAGTTACAAGGCCCTAAAAGCCTAACTCAAGGTTACTTCCTTACCAAACTCTATTGCCACATGTTGAAGCAAGACGGCAGGCGACATCTGCGAGCATTCAGATTTCCTCTTCCCTCCTAAGACTCCATGGGTCCAGCTTCTTCTGATCTCAGCTGTAGGATGGCATAGGGCTCATCTCTCTTCCCAGGGCTGGTTTCTTTCCAGGCTCAGCTGCTCTGTTCTCTTCACAAGGTCAGCTGGAAACTGTCAGGCAAATGGCTCATCTCTCTTCTAGGAACCACAGGATCAAAGTTCTCTCCTCTTCCAGGTCTGTGAAGCTCTCTATTCAGGGGTGTATCTTATTCTGTGTATTTACTTCTGTGTGTCTACCTTCATCTGATAGTCTGTTTTATCAGTCCACCAGGGGGGCAGGAATTCAATCCTGCATACCCTAATGATGTGGTCGAATCAAAGCCCTAATCTTGATTTAATCAAGTAAATGTAAAGCCTTTGAATTTTTTTTTAAATTTATTTTTATTGTGGGTAAAAATCAAAATTCTCACAATACATACAAACATTTGCAAAATGATATATAAATATATATGCATATATGTGTATTTGCTTACAAAAATGTTAT
>JAKSZT010054226.1:10128271-10183839 GCA_026826555.1 Tolypeutes matacus
GCGTGCACAGCACAGAACCCCCAAGCCTTTGAATTTAAATCCGTCAAAAGCTATCAGGCCCAGAGGAACAGAGCAGTTTACAAACATAATCAATATCTCTTTTTGGAATTCATAAATAATCTCAAACTGCCACATTAGGATATAGTCAGAAGAACTGAAAGCAAGGACACAAACTGGCATTTGCACGAGTTCATCGCAGCATTGTTCACAAGTGCTAAAGTATGGAAACAGCCCAAGTGTCCATCAATTGATGAACGAATAAACAAAGTGTGGTATATACTTACAGTGGGATACTTTTCAGCTATAAGAAGAAATGAAATCAGGATGCATATGATAACATGGATGAACTTTGACACCATTATGTTGAGTGAAATAAGCCATACTCAAAAGGACAAATACTGTACCATTTCATAACATGAACCAAGTATGATGAGTAAACTCATGAGGTAAATTCTAAAGTACAGGTCACTAGGAGATAGAATGTGGGTTGAGAATAGGAGCTGATGCTTAATGTATGTAAAATTTTTAATAAGGTTATTGTAGAAGTGTGGAAATGGTAGTAACACATTATAGTGAATATAACTAACTGCTGATTTTTAAATGTGATTGTGGCTGAAAAGGGTAGTCTGTGGACATAAATGTCATTTGAGCTAGAGGATAATCTAGGGACTATAACATACTGATTTCGGTGGTAGATGAAGATTGTCAATAATAGTATAAATATAAGAATGTTCTTCTTTTACAAAGTGTTAAGAATATGGTAAAACACGGGAAAACTCCAACTAAGATAATTTATGGACAATAGTTAACAGTAATATTGGAATTTGTGCAGCAATGGCAAAGAAAATAGTGTATCATTTCTAAGGGACAACAATAAGGGGGTATAAGGGATATGGGATTTTTCCTTTTGGAGTAATGAAAACTTTCTAAAATTGACTGAGGTGATGACAGCACAGCTCTGTGATGAAAATGAAAGCCAATGAGTGTATATTTTGAATGTATTGTACAAAGCATGGGACTGTATAACACAGGGAATCCAGTGGTGGAAGATGACTGTGGTTATCAGAACAAAGATGAGAACATTCTCCCATAAACTATAACAAATAAATAATACTAATATAGCATGAGTTGGGGGAAAAATACACCAAATGTAAGATACGGGCTATAGCTAGTAGTAATATTTTGACGATGCTTTTTCATAGTTTGTAACAAATGTTTCACAACAATGCAAGGTGTTGGTGGTGGGGTGATGATGTTGTATGATGTTATTCATGTTTGCTCTTTTAAGTTCACAACTTCTACTACATACTTACTGTTTATGTATGTTCATGTATGAGTGATATACTTCAATAAAAATTTTTAAATAAAAAAACTTATGAGATGCAACTAAAGTCATACTTAGAGGTAAAAATATAGCATTAAAATGAATTTAATAGAAAAGAAAGATGGAAAATACTTAAATATCAAGGGATACCCAAAGAAATTTTCTTTCAAAAAAAAAGAAAGAAAGAAAAACTAAAAACAAATAAAATAGAAAACAAAGAATTAGAAGCAATAAGTGTGGGAGGAGTGGGAGGTGGGACATATGGGAATCCCTACAATTTTTGTGTAACATTTATGTAATCTTAGTATCTTTTTTAAAAATTATTATAATAAAAAAATAAAAATAAATGGATATAGAAAGAAGTAAAAAAATAAAAAGTAAAAAAATAAATAAATAAATAACAATGTAGTATTGACATACAATGGAATATTTCCCATCCATAAAAAGGAAAGAAGTTCTGATACAATCTACAACATGGGTGAACCTTGAAGATATCATATTGAGTGAAACAAGCCAGACTCAAAATTACAAGTATTGTATGATTGAGGCAGTTAGAATAGGGGCACGAGGAGAAGAGGCAGACAACCCAATAAATTTCCACACATATAACACCCAGTAGAAAAAACTGGAGCAACATCCTGCTGGACTCACATAGGCAGGTTTTCAGTAGGCAACTTATGCCTGCTGATGTACACAAATAAGTTATGAGAACGCAGCTTACAGCTTTCACAAGATCAAAAAGGAAACAACACGGGCAGCGTGTGCCTACTGACTGCACAAATAAGTCATAGAAATGCAACTTGAGGCGCCCACAGAGCAGAAAGTAGGAGAAAAACAGGATATTCCCATGCTACCCACCCATTTTCATAAGCCCCCTCATGGGAGCAGTAGCTGGGAGCCAGTCACCACTAGACAGCAAACCTTAACCCGCTAAGAGAATCAAACCACCTAATAGAGCTTCCCTGCTTTTGTCTCAAAATTGCCAATCAGTGCAGACTCTAGAGTTCTGTACCCCCCAATAAAACAGGGGACCCCAGGACAGAACTTTGCATTTCTTTCCCTTGAGAAAGCCTATCTTACACTCTAAAGGTTTATTTCTGTTCTCTTGCTTTACCCTCAAATAAACCTCTGCTTGTCTAATTAAAAAAAAAAGAAGACGCAATAAGAAAGTTCAACAAGTTTGTTACAGATATAATCAATTTATAAAAATCAACTCTGTTTTTATATACTACCACAGACGGTTTGATAATCATACTTTAAATTTTAAAAGATTTACAAAAAGGTAGTTAAATATTAATAATGTAGAGGAATAATTATAACAAAAGATGTATGTTTCTGATGAAAAGAATAAAATTTTATTGAAAGATCTCAAAAAATATATAAATAAATAGAAATAAGTCATGTGCATAAGTGGGGAGAAAATATTATAAAACTGTCAATTCTCCTCAATTTGATCTATAAATTTTGTGTAATTCCAGTTAAGGTCAGACAAGAATATTCAAGAACCATGACAAACTGGTCAAATTCTAAAATGTATATAGAAAATCAAAATACCAAAAATTAACCAAAATAAGTGAAAAAGAACTGTGATGGTAATCATGATAACAGATATTGAGACATTATAAAGCTCTAGTTGAGATAGTGTAGCATTGCTGCAGAGATAGAGACTGAGAACAAAATAGAGGGCCCAGAGACAGAACCTTGAATATGATAAGACATAGTAAGTGAGAGAGAGGATTATATAAGTCAGTAGAGAAAGTCTGGGTAATGAATAAACAATGCTGGCACAAGCAGGGGCTCATGTAGGGAAAAAAAGCAGAATTATATTCCCCATTCCATGCCAGAAATACATTCCATATGGATTGAAAGTCTAAATGTGAAAAGCAAATCTTTAAAAATCTTCAGAAGAAAATGCAAGTGAAGGTTAGGGAAGGATTTCTGAAGACACAAAAAGCACAAGCCATAAAGAAAATAGTTTATAAATTTCACAACATTAAAATGCATGATCATCAAAATTTATCATATACAAACTGAAAAGACAAATCAGATAAGTAAAAGACATATGCAAGACATAAGCAACAAATAATTTATATCTAGAATATATGGAAAATACAATTAAATAAGCAAAAACAAACAACTTTGTAGAAAAAATGGCAACTGGAATAAACAAGTAATTCAAGGGGAAAAAGTGGAAATGGCCAATACACGTATGAAAATATGGCTTACAAAGAAATATAAATGACAATAGGGATATACCATTTCACATCCATATATTGGCAGGGATTAAAAAGCCTGATGATAGCAAGTGTTGATGAGAATATGGAACAATTGGAACTTTCAGCAACACAAAATTAGTAAAACCACTTTGGAAAGTAACTTGGCTAAATCCTGTTGAGTTGAAGATGTGAATAGCCTTAACATCTAGCAATTGCAATGCTAGGTATATTCTCTAGGGAAATGCAGGTATTCATCAGTAGACATGTGTGTATTATAACATTTCTTATAATTGAAAAAATAAGGGGAAAAAAACAACCCAAGGAGTGGATGTGGCTAGAGCGGTTGATCACCCGCCTCCCACATGAGAGGTCCCAAGTTCAGTTTCCAGCTCCTCCTGAAAAAAACAAAAACAAACAACAAGCAAAACAAATTCTTTTTTTTTTTTTTTCAAAACAAATTCTTTATTCAAATTAAAAACATAATTATGAAATGTTTCAGATACACACAGACAAGTAAAGAGAATTATAGAGTAGTTTGCATAGTGCATCTGTGCACTCACCAACTAGATTATCAATCCTTAAAATTTCCCTTTTGCTACATTTAGTTGAAGTCTCTTATACTTCTGCCCAGTTTCATTCTCTTCCTTCCTTCCCTCAGAGGGAAGACTAAAACTAATTATATAAAATCTAATACCAATAGAAACAGTACTTCATAAAGTCAAAAGAACATTAAATATAGTAAATTTATATTTTATAAACAACACTTAGAGCACTTGCTACCTCTATGATTCTCTTTGTGTGTATCTGAAACATTTCATAATTATGTTTTTAATTTTTAAATAAAGAGGTAGAAATAAAGAGTAGACGCTTCATCTTCAGCTAGATCCTACATGAAGAAGAGGTAAAATTCTCTTTTTCTAGGGGTTGAGATTGACACCTGAAGAGGGAGGAAATGAGAGCTCTCTAATCCACTGAAATGGAGTGCGGTGGACCTCATAAGAATTGGGAGACTCTTCTCTCCCTCACCCTCCCTCCAAATAGTCTCTCATCTCTTCTTTTCGGGTATCTATTTCCTTCTTCTATCTCTTCTGCTTGGGTCCCCTACTCATTATATTCCCATGGGTCCTCAAAGCACCTCAGTCCCAAGTTTATGTGAAACTTTCCAGCTGAAGCACTTAAATGGGCCACTTCAAATTCTTGAGAGAAAGAATCTTACTGACCACTGCTAAACCCATGGGTGAGCTGGCCTGGGATCAGGTGTCCACTTGTAATGCAATCAGCTGTAGCTGAGGCAAAAGGAGTGATATAATCAATAAGCATCTCTTTCAGGGCATTGTGGGTAGGACAGGATCTCAAGAAAGACTTGGATAAAGCAAACACATTTCCCCATACAGGCTATCAACCTGATCTGAGTGTGTAGGAAGGCACATGGAACTAGGGCTCAGAAATAAAGAATAGGCATGAGGCTGCAGCACTCTTGCATTGTCCTTCCCATACTATTTTTGGTGACCACCTGAAGACTTGAAAAAGAAAATTCCTCACATCAGATTCTTTGCAGAGACAACAGACTCAATGAGTGTGTGAGAGCCACATGGAAAGGTAGCGTTGTGTAAAGAATGGAGTGGCAAAGCTCCGATTCTGAAATGAGAGGTCTAACATGCAATGAGCATGACATTGAACCGAGCATCAGGGTAGCCAGGTCCCAAACTGACTCATTATCTCCACCCCCAGCCCATTGCTCTAGAATTCTCAGCTCAATAAACAGCCCAGTATTCTTCCAATTGTCCTTGCCAGAGATGGGGCGTAACCCTCTCTCTCTCCTCTTATCCACTCCATCACAACACCTTGTCAGCTCTGCCCACTGTGTGTTTCTCAATTTGTACCCACTTCTTTCCATCTATCACTTGATCCCCTACCTGTTTCAACCAGCTGGGTGTTCTGTAAGAGCCTCCTGGCTGGTTGCTGTACATTTGCTCTTACCTCCAAAAAAAGTGCACTCTCCACAATGCAGGCAAAGGAATCCCTAAAAATTATAAATCCAACTCGTTTGTTTATTCAATAAACCCTCATTACATTTCCACCATGTGTCAGCAACAGCAATAGCACTGGATATAGAGAAGTTAGAAAATCAGGATGGTCCTTGCCTGTTAGTGACAGAGGGTGATAGGCATTTAAAAATGAACATTAAAATAATTTTAATTAAAGTTGCCTAAGTGCTCCAGGGAAACCTAATTCAAACTGAGGTGTTGAGGAAAGGACTCTCCAAGCAGGAATGACTTTCAACCTGGAAACTGAGTGAGTCACAGTCCCTTTCTTAAAACCTTTCATCCCTTCCCATTTTTTCAGACAAAGATAATCCATCACAAAGCCAGACATGATTCAGCTTCTGATTTCCTTCCTGTCCAACTTCATCTTCGTTTCCTCCCTAGCTTTCTACTCCACACCCACCCTGGCCACTTTTTGCTCCTTGAAACGCCCTTTCCTTACCCGCATCAGGACCATCCTGTGTCCAGGAAAGACCTTGCTGCCCCCAGCTTTCCTTCAGCTCCCCATATCTGCCCAGCACCCTTCAGGTGTCAGTCACATCACTTCCTCCAGGAAGCCATGCCTGGATGCCCCTGAGAGCAGGGTCTGTTACATACATTGATTCTTCTTACACCCAATGTGCTTGTAACCGTCTCCTTATCGTCGGCCAGGATTCTAAGCATCCAGGCGCAGGACACTTCTATCTCCTTTCTCACTGGCTTATTAAAGGTGCTCAGTATAGAACTTCTGAATGAACAAACGAATAAATGCCTTGGCTTTGTAGAAAATCAGAACCTTGTATTGGAAAGGCCTCAGAAGTCACCTAACACTCCTCCCACCGCAGGTGGACAGAGCACAGAGCACAGCCTTTCCCAGGGACTTAGTGCTGGTCTCCCTGGCTTCTCAAAGGGCAGGGACAGCAGCTTATTCATTGTGGTGTCTCCTCCCTCTGTAGTACCACTAACTGGGTTTCAGTTCCGGAGGGTTCCAGGAGGATCATGATCTCCATGCACAGCCTAGACACTACATGAGGCAGAGCCAGCGGTTCTTGCTTTGGCCCACAGATGTATTCATCCAAGCTCCTCCAGTTCAATAGCTTCATCTGCACAGATTCATTGAGGGTTATCCCAGGCTCATCCTCGTCCTGCCCTGCATGTCAACACACAACACCCAAGATTCCCTCTCTGCAACGTTCCATTTTCTTCCAAGAATCCACTCTCCTGGCCACTGGCCATTGCCTGGCAAACCCTAGGCTCCTTGACACTGTGATCTCCATTACAGGGGATTAACAAGAAGCCTACAGACACACCCTGGCCTGGCCCATAGGCCCCAGAAAGGGAATTTGCTTCATTTCATCTTTAGGGCAGCCTCCAGCTTTTGTGTCCCCCACTCTTGGCAGCAGCCGGTGCCTTTGGGAGAAAGACAAGCAACTTTAGAATGATATGGAAATCACCACCACCCCCAACATTTTCCAGCCTTGCAGGACTTGGAAGCGTCTCAAGCCAAATTCAATCAGCCCTTCCCCCACCCCCTTCCGCCACTTGCTAACTCCAGCTGAGACCCATCTCAGACAGTGGAATCCAGTGACTAAGGCACACACCTGATAAGACCCAAGAGGCCCTAGCCCCACGGAGAAGCCCCGAGAGGAAAGAGGAGCTGGGGAGGAAAGGAAATGGAGCCAAGATCAGGGACAGCTGCCACGATGAGCCTGCTTTGCACAGAGACCTCTGCCTGCTCGAGAAGGACCATCAGCTAAAAGGCCAATTTACACCCCAAGGAAGTGATCCTCCCTGGATGCTGGGCTCCGTTTCTGAGCTTTTAAAGACTGAAAATGTTCAGCTTCTCAGACATCCCTAAATCTCCCTGGCTTGTCAGATTAATAAAAGATATTTGCACCTGGATGTTGTGATACTGGTATTTCCCTCCATCTCTTATCCATAGAAACCTAATTGTAAAGGATTCGATCCTCTGATGAGGCAATGAAATTTCAAAGGGCCCATAAAGAGAGGCTGAAGAAAGCCTTCTGCACATAGTCCTATGAGCTCTGCAAAGACAACAACACACGTGTATTATTGTGTCTCGCCAGCAAGAGAAGAATAGAGGGAAAACTGGAAAGACAAGAGACCAAGCAAATGATTACAAGAACGCTGCAAGAGTAATTCCATAGACCAGCTAACCATGACAAAATTCCCATTGTTTGACCAAATCCTTCTTGATATTGATAGTTAAACACCATCTTCTCCAGGTGTCCCACATTACACACCCGATCACAGCCCCTGGTACAGTCTAACCCAGGATTTCTCCAGCAAGGACCCACCAAATCCTGTTATATCAAAATAAGTATCAAAATATTCAGAGGATTTGGATACCATTAAGGGATTTCTCTATCTCTGTGATGTCACAGTCTAGCAGTCTAGCCATCATAAATCCAAGGGGAATTAGAAAACGGAAGGGTGGCCCCTCCCCCTCACAAAAGTACAGGATTAGGAAGCTGTCCATCATGGTCTTCAAGCAAGAACCAGACACTTGGTTTGGTTTGGGGTTGCCATCACTCCTGTGTTGGAGAAACAAAACCTGAGGGCCCTGAATTTTAATTCAGGCTCTACAATCTCATGGCCTGAGCCAAAAACATTTAACTCCTTAGAGCCTTGTTCCCTGCAGTAGGCCTGGGGTAGGGGTGGGAATCACATCTACTTCTTTGGTTTGTTTGAGACCAAAAATGGTTGTCTGTGATTTGTGGGAACTACTACAATTCATCATAAAGTCCCTGTGATATGCAAAAGATCTCAGGAACCCATCCTGCTCTGGCAAGGTGGATACGTCACTAGAATCTACAAAGTTAACAAGAACATGAAGGCCAAATTTGCTAAGCCTTAATGGTGAATGATGCAAAGTCCTCATGAATTATACAAGATGCCTCATGTGTAAACAGAGATATCATTTAATGTAACAAAGTCATTTCTGAATTGTGCTTCAGTGACTATGAGCCATGGAGTCTCACTTGGCTGCAACTTTAATTTCTGAAATAAATCCCCCACATCCCAAAAAGAAGACTGAAAGCACATCTTTACCTCCCTCTTGAGGGTGGTCATCTCAGAGAATGCTATGAGGCTCCTAGATAGGACAGCTACACCCATGCATTCTATTGACGGAGATGTTTCCCAAAATCAGTACTACCGATGAGGTCAAACTCATTTTCTGCCTTCATCCCTTCTGGGCCCCTTCTCCTGCACTCACCCCAGGATGCAGCTGTGTTTGGGCTAACATTTCTGCAGGGGGGAGAGAACATTGCTGCAAGGCAATAAGAGGATGATAATTAAAACAAACAGTAAAGTGAAAATTTCATCAGCATTTTCAAAATACGAGTTTTCCACTAACAGCATCTTACAAGGAGCTGGTTACAAACAGGGCAACAGAAAACTATTTGGGCTGTCTGGTTCAAAAGTATAATTCCCTTGTGTTCTAAACACACGAAAACATTCCTGCAGAGTATACCTGCTATCTTAACTCCTGCATCCACATTGCTGGATCTTTTTTAACTTTTTTTGTTTGTTTTCTCAATTTCCTTTTCAGATGTGTTATATATTTAAAATCTTCTGATTTTTTCTGATTACTAAAGTTATATATATTCTCAATTTTTTAAATGTCAAAGTTTAGAAATTACCTATACTCCCCCCACCTTCTTGAGAAAACCATTATTTATATGTTGGCTTGCATCCTATATTCTTTGTCTATACATAAATGTTGCCATGAATTTAAGACCATAATGTTAAACCTATCTTGCACCCTGCTCTTTTCACTTAAAATGCAGTGAACGCTCATGTTGCTTCTGTCACAGTCAATGGTGGTTTGCAATAAATGAAGACCACTAAATCTAGATTAAGTCAAAGGGAATTCATTAAATGAATAAGGAATTGCTCAGAGAACTCAAAAGAGGATGTCTGGGACAAGAAGAGCCAGCACCCTGCCTCCATCCTCTGCATGGTGCATTTTCTCTGCTGACTTGCTTCCCTGCCTCTGTGTGCAGGAAGCAAGCAATGGCTACCCAGCACACCAGGATAACTGGACCTCACTCATCCCTAATGCATAACAGCCCCCTACTAAGCTCCCAATTCCAAAAGCCCACGGTAGCTGAAGTGGCTGACTCCATGTATTTTGTCTGTACACCCTTGAAGTAATCAGTCTTAGCCAGTGAGAGTGAGAGAGACAGGGTATTGGTGTGCCTGTCCGTTAGAGAAACTGCTTTTATTTACAAGTATTATTCAGTGGTTTCTTGCTCACATCCAATCCACCCTTGATAAGAGAGGATTGTGAGGGTGGGGGTCAGGAGGGGCTCTACCCCTTATCATCATTCAGACACCTGGTCACCTTCTACCTGGGACTTCCCTAGTTCACAGGGCCTTGGGATCTTACTGGATCAGCTGGCAGGCAATGATGGCAGGGTCATACAGGAAGTTTTGGAGGCAAACCTGGAAGTGGTCCATCATTCTGTCTCCATCCTTCCAGTCATAGCACAGTCCCATGGCCTCACATAATTGTACAGAAGGAAGGAAAATGTAGCCTTAACCTGCCATGAGCCCACAAAGAGGGGAGGGTTCTGCTGAACTCTAGCCAGTCTGTTTCATAGCCCACCTTCCTGTTCACCAACTGTGCATTGCCACTCTTCCTCCCAGGCATAGAAACACATGGACCCCTCTTCAAGGGAGACAGCAAAGTCTGAACCTGTCCCTGCATTCATAGCCTTTTCCACATGGTCTGGAGATACTGAAATAAAAGGATGAGGTTTCTGCCACCCATGAGCCCAACTTACAATAATGGAACTGGGACAAGGAAACTATGATGACCAAAATAAGCATAATAAGCACTCCCCTTTGGAAAGTAAAAAAGGAGTGGGGAGCATATGTAGCTCAAGTGATTGAGTGCCTGCTTCCCATGTATGAGGTCCTGGAGTTTGGGATACCTGTCTGAAATATCATGAAGTTCCTGCTTTTCCCAGGGAGTGAGGATCTTGGTCTGATTCTGTCCTCTGGTAGGAATTCCTGTGTCCACTACTATCCAAGAACCCCACTCTGCCTACTGGGAAGTTTTTCCTGGTCCAGTGTCCTCTTTGGTTACATATTAAGTGGATGTAGGGGTTCTTGGTGATAGTACAACTTCCCCTGCTGATTCCTGCCCCAAAATTGATTTAAGGATCATGGGTTCTGTTGATTTGTTTGTTCAATCTAATTACCAAAACCCATACCCAGTGTTCTTTCCTAGACATAACTCTATATTACTTTTTATTTCTTTGTTTCCTCCCTCACCATCATTGTTCCCTTGTTCTCAACCTAATGATAGCTATATGAAATGATAAAGTTGGGTAGGATAGCCACACCCCAATCTAATTTTTTGATAAAAACCAAGTTGTTTTGTTCAACTGAAAAAGTTTTAATAGTTCTCTGTCTCACACAAACTTTCTCAGTCATATCTCTTACTGTTTAGGAATAAATCTGCTTTTCCAATTGTTTTCCAGAAGACTGTATTTAAAAAAAAAAATGGCCATGGCCACAGCAATTTCCCCAGCCTCGTGTGTTCTCCCAAATAAAAGGTCTGATTCCCTTCCTTCTGAGTTGGGTTGGTCTTGTTGGCTTGATGCTAATGAATAGCATGAGGCAGAAATGACACTGTAGGACCTCTGAAGCCATGTAATAAAGCTCAGAGGCCCTCAGCCAACAGCCAACATCAACCACCAGGTATATGAGCCTTCAGATGATTCCAATCCCCAGTTTTTATGTATTCCAGAAGAGCCCAAAATATTGTAGAGCAGAAACAAGATGTCCTTGCTGTGCCCATTCAGAATTCCTGACATATAGAACATATGAGTATAGACTGATACCACTATGGGGATAAATTTTTACAAGAGATAATAGTTGGAACATGTTTGATGCCCCAAATTTATGGATTCTTGCAAATCAGTGAATTCTTTCCTAACCAGCCTTTGGTTCTTTGAAATACCTTGTCAAAGGCAACCAATAGAAGTCCACCATGCACAACACACACACACTGCTAATATTCTATTTCCCAAACTCTTCTCCTGAGCTAACATCTCAGTAGGTACATTGTCTACCTTCCAAGTTATCTCTGTACAGTTTTATCAAATATTTGCCACGTAAAACGGGGCTCTTGGGCTTCCAGCAACCAGTTTGTGTTTCTTCACCACCTGACTGTTAAGTCTATGCCCCATGTTTTAGACTTTTATGGAGGCATTCACTTCTAGGACCAATTCTTATATTATTCAGGGTAGGCTAACTGCTGTAATAAAGATATGCCAAAGATGCCATAACAAATCATGAATCCTATAACTCAGTGGCTCAGCACTCTAAAGACATATTGATTGCTCACAACGCAAGCTGATGCATTTCAATGGTGGGGGAGAGGCCATTGCTATATTGTTCATGCTTCATCACCAGTACTCAGCATATTCCCCTGGGTTCTCTGCATCCTTCCAGCACTCCAAAGGGAAAAAAGAGTAAGGAGGACCATCCAGGTGGTCCTATGATCAGGAAAGGAGCCACATCACTTCTGCCCACATTCCATTAGGTCACACCTCAGACACGTTGTCCCTGCATACCTATTAGGGAAGCTTATGTGATCCAGTCATGCTCCCAGGAAGGAGAAATGAGTTTGGTGAGTGTCCAGCCAGTCATTTCCACAGCACCCAAAAGGAGGGAGAAAGCTCAGACCCAGAAGTCATGCTGTGTCTATGGAAGGCCTGACAGACCCCCTTCTCAGAGTCCCTGCTCTGCAAGGACCAGGCCTTATCAGCAGCTCCTTCTTTGGGACTTGGGAGAGGCTCTCCCAGGTACTGCCCTGTGGTCAGCAGAGTCATGGCCCCCACAGATGCCCATGCCTTACCCCCAGAAGCTGTGACTGTGCTATCCTACATGGTAAAATGACTTTGCAGAGGTGATTAGGGTGAGGACCTTGAGATGGGGAGATTGTCCTGGATTACCCAGGGGTCCAATTTATTCACATGGGTCCTTAAACTCAGACATCCCTTTCCAGTCATGATGAGAGAAGAGTCAGAGAGGTGCTAAGTTGTTGGGCTATGAGCCAAGGAATGTGGCTGAACTTTAGAAGCTGTAAAAAGCAAGGAAATGCATTCTTGCCCAAGGGTTCTCCCTAGAGTAGGGCAGACCCAGTCTTTGCAGACCCAGTGTGCCCCACAAGGCACTGCTGGGGACACAGCACTGGGCATAGCTCTGGGCAAAAATATGGCCATGTGGCCACCCCAGTCTCAATATCCTTCACTCCTTTTCTCTCTTAGAGCCCCCACCCTCCCTTCAAGACTCTCAGTGTCCCTTCTTGCCACCTTCAATAACTTCCCTCAGTGAAGGATCTGGAAATTATTCCCCCAATGGATATGATGGATAATAGCTTAAAGACTTACCACACACATTCATTTACACTCACATGGAAAAAGGGCTACTTTAATATGAACTGACAATTTAAACCAAAAAAGATGAAGGAGGAGGAGGAGGAGAAGGAGAAGGAAAAAATAGAAAAGGAGGAGGAGAAGAAAATCATCTAACTGTGAACATTTAGGCAGCAAGGGAGGTGAGTGTAGGAAGGTTAAGGTTTCTGAGTTTTCTCAGAATATTCTAAGTAACCAACATGTTACCTCCCTATCTATAAACAGAGTCTCATCCAGTCATCAAAATGTACACACTTTGGGGGAAGAGAAAGAGAAGAAGAGCTAGAAAGAAGGAAGGTGAGATAAGATTTGAAGGCATAGACATGGAACTGAATAATACTATAGTTTTGGAAATGAAACTTATGGTAGCTAAAGGTATATTTTAAAGCATATGGGTGGGAAGAGACCAGAAAGACGCAGGAGGCTGTATCTTGGATGGTCAGCACTGAAGGTCTAGGCGACCTTGCCTGGCAAAGCTCTGGAGTGCAGTTCCATGAGCAGCTGGCAGGGGCAAATGAACCCAGCCCACAGGCTTCAACCCCCTGCTGGAACCAGCAGCCCTGGCAGCCTCCTCTTCCCTTTGTGGGGCTCTTCTCCAATTCTTGGGGCAACACCTCTCCAGCCAGCTCACCAGCAGGGCCAACAGTGGCCTCCCACAGCAGGAGAAGTTTCCCAACTCTTCAAAGTTCTTGGAATTTCTTCCAACAGCTCCCTAAGTTTTGAAACAGCCTATCCAGAATCTCTGGGGAATTCCTGATATAGCCCAGCAGGGATTCCCTCTGATGAACCATAAAAATTGATTAGCATAATTGGATTAGACACACTGTGATGTCATTATACTCTTCTCTGCTGTCTTCTGCCTTCATTAACAAAACGCACACAGAATATAATTGTCAAGTCCTTGTGTCCTGGCCTTGAATTGGTTCCTTGTGTAGAGAAGAGGGAGAGAGAATGTGATTAGTTGGGGACTTTCACCCTTCTAACATTTGCATTTCCTTCCATCTCCTACTCTGCATCTGGGCACATCAGCCAAGGGGAGCAGGCCTGCTGGACACTGGCTGCCCTGCAACGGGGGAAACTGCACATCAGGTTGGGAATGAAGCTAATCCTGTTGGTCAGGGTGGTTCATGGAAAGGCTTTCAGGCGCCAAAGGAAAGACTAACCTAGACAGCATCAGGGGAAGACAAGTCCAGGTGGGCAAACTTATTAGGATGCAGAGCCCTGGAGAAGTGGGCAATTGGGACAGTAACTGTGAATAAATATTTCAATATCAAGAAAAGTTAGAACTGAAGGGACTGTCTTAGTTTCCTAGGGTTGCTGTAACCAAGTCCGATAAAATGGGTGACTTGAAGCAATTGAAATTTATTATCTCACAGTTCTGGAGGCCAAAAACCTGAAATAAATGTCAGCAGGGCCATGCTCCCGTTGAAGAGTCTAGAGGAGAATAAGTTCCATGCCCTTCTCCCAGCTTCTGGCCATGTCTTGCAGGCAATCCACGGTGCTCTCTGCCTCAGTTGTCACATGGTGTTCTGTCCTCTGTGTCCAAATTTCCTCTGCTTATATTGACACCACTCATATTGGACTGAGGGCTCATCCTACTCTAGTATGACCTCATTTTAACTCAACAAATTCCATCTGTAACTACCTAATTTCCCAATAAGGTCACATTTTGAGGTACGTGGGGTTAGGACTTCAATATGTCTTCTTGAAAGACCCAATTCATCCCATTTCCAGGCACCTTGGAAATACCCTGCTCTTTCCATTTAACTGAGGATTATTTATGGGCCTTTGTTACTTCAAAGACCCTTTCAGCATCAACTCTATTCCCACCCTGGAAAGCCATAAATTTCTGAACCATCTTTAAATATTCTCCCTAGAAGGAAATACCTTGATTTCATGAATAAAGAAGCTGAGGCAAGAGGCATGATGAGATGGACAACCAGGGTCATCCAGGTGGTTGGTGGTGGAACCCAGAGGCCAAGCTCTCAGCACAATCATACAGGTAACACCAGGTGACTGTCAGAAAGACCAAGTAGAAAAAACGGGAGCAAACCTCAGGATTTTAGAGCAAAGGCCATCCTCTTCTTTCTTACCTCTGGAGGTTCATTTCATTTACATTTCTACAGTGAGGTCAAACTTAAAATACATCAACAGCAAGAAGGCATGAAGAAAAGGCAGATGTTTTCTTTCATAAGAATTAGTGTTAACAACATCCATAACAAGCAGAAGCTAGCATTGATTGAGCACTCCAGCAAGCCAGGCACTCTTCTAGGCATTTTTTTCATGTATTGTAGCAGTTATTCCCCATAACAATCCTATGAGGTAAATACTATTAGTGCCCCCATTTTACAGCAAAGAAACCAAAGAAGAGGAAGATGAAACTTCCCTCAAGTCACGTGGTTCATAGATCACTGTGGCAGTTTGATATAGTTATGAATTCCAAAAATAAATAATGAATTATGCTTGTAAACTGGTCTGTTCCTCTGGGCATGATTAAGTTATGATTAGGGCTTTGATTGGACCACAACAGTAGGACGTTCAGTCCCTGCCCCTTGCTGGGCAGAGACTCAGAGACAAACCTACATGGCAGAGCAGAGGAGTTAGTTGGAGTTTTGATGTTGGAGTTCTGATGCTGAGCCCAGGGAAGTAAGCACACAGAGGAGCTTGGTTGTGAGGAACGAGAGAAGGCCCCAGGAAAAGAGATGAGCCTGATAGTCTACAGCTGGCCTTGTGGAGAACCACAAAGCTTGAGCCCATAGAGAGACAAGTCCCGGGAAGAGAGGAACCCAGGAAGCCTGAACCCGGGCAGCCATCTTGCTCCAACACATGGCCATAGACTTTGATGAAGGAAGTAACTTGTGCTTTATGGCCTGGTAACTGTAAGCTTCTATCCCAAATAAATACTCTTTATAAAAACCAACCGATTTCTGGTATTTTGCATAAGCACCCCTTTGGCTGACTAATATAATCATTAAGCTGGGATTCAGACCTGATCTGAGTGACTTTCTAAGCCCATTACCTTCACAACAACAATCCAGCCCTCAGGTCCCATCTTACAGGTGGGACCTGCACATGTTCAACTCATCCTTCAGTGGGTGTTACTGAGTGCATGCTCCATGCTCAGAACTCTCTCAGGCACTGAGAGTCCTTCAGGAAACAAAGCAGGCAGAATCCCTGTCTTTGTAGTGCTGAGAGGCAGACAATAAACTGGAAAATTAGTAAATTTTATCCTCTGCCAGCAGGTGGAAAGGAAAAGAGCTATGGGGGAAATAGAGCAGGAACATAAAGATCAGAAATGATGGAGCAGTATCATTTTAAATAAGATGTTCAGGGAACCCCACACCTAGGAAACTGATATCTAACTTGAGAAGGAAAGGCAGTGGGCACCTGGTTTGGAGGTGGTTCATAGCAAATCACTCTCACCCCAGGCATGGAAGACCCTAACTTCATAGAATCCCAAAGTGTGGTAGCAAAAAGAGTCACAAGATAACTGATAGTGCCAGGCACATAATAGGTATCCCACATATGCTAATTTCCTCTCCTTTTTCTCTTAAGGCAGATTGGTATTCTTTCCAGGCAGAGCATTTGAAAAGAGTTCAGAATTTTGGAGCATCAAAAGGTTGGAGAAGAGATGACACAGAAAGGGGCTTTGTTAAGGTCCATTAACAATTCTCAGTTAGACAGAGGGACTCAGACCTGTAGCAAAGACCATATTAAGGATGTTGCCTTTCTTTCCAAGTCTGTTGTTTCAGGTGGGTCGTTAAAATGAGAAAGAGAGAAAGACATGGGGGAAAGAAGAAAAAAAAATTAAGCGTACTTGAGAATGATCTCTAGGAGAAAATTTTGGTGCTGTCAATAGCCTTTTGGAACTGATTAGAAGCCAATAGCTCAGAAGTCTACTAAGTACTTAAAGGAATGGAATACCAAAGAAACTCTTAGCTGGCTAAAATAACCTGTTAGAAAGAAACCCATGGCAGTAAGAAGCAGCCTATGGAATTTGGGAAGCACACGAGAAGGACATTCTCTCCAGTACCCTATAAGATGGGACCACAGAGGATAGTGGACAAGAAGAATCTCCCACAGGGAGATGATGGACAACAGTCATCACAGGGAATGGAGAGAGTCTGCAACTGGAGGCAGGATAGTCTCATCCATCTTCCCCATGGGATATAAGCCCCCTCTCAATTGGAGGTGGAGTAGACATCACCATCCCAGAATCTTCAGGATTGGGGGAAGAGCTATGGACTAGAGTGGACTTACTGGTATTCTACTATAGACATATTGGGATTCTAGCAATGGAAGAAATTACAACATTGATGTGGAGCCAGTGGCCACTGGAGGCTCTGGGGGCAAGGGTAGGGTACCCCACAGGTGTAATATGGGGCCTTTTTCAGGACTTGGGAATCATCCTGAGTGATGTTACAATGACAGATATAGGCCATTTTATATCATTACATGGCATGCAGAACTGTGTGAGATAGAGTGTAGACTATGGTATGAACTATGGTCCATGCTTAATGGCAAAGCCCCAGGATGTGTTTATAGATTGCAGTAAATGTGCCACACTAATGAAGGATGTTTATGTGGGAGGGTGTGGGAGGTGGGGCATATGGGAACCCCTATATTTTTTGTATAACATTTATGTAATCTAAGTATCTTTAAAAATAAAAGAATAAAAAAAGAAGAATCTCCCAAGGATGGAGCCAGGAGCTTTGAAGAGCAAAGGGACACAGATATTTCTCCCAGAGAGCATAGCAGGGTCTAATCAAGGAGTGTCCCCCACTTCCAAGGTAGAACATCCTCACAATACCCACCTCGCAAGATTCTATCATTTGTACGGACCACAGACTGTGGCATGTCTACCATCTGGTTCTGTCCAAATAGGCGTGTTCATTGCAGTTGTCTTGTCCTTGTGATGGCTGGAAAATGTGCTTATTGAAATTTCTTCACTTAAACAGCTTTGAAAATTCTAAAACTAATTGTACTGGTTTTCCATTCATCTAATTTTAGAATTTGCCTCTTTGCACTTAGTTCCCTGAAGGATATTAACCAGACCTTCGCAGTTTTGCTTACAGGAATAAGATAACATCTCAAAGCAAAACCAAACAGAATGGTGTAAATCTGTAACTTTTCCCAGAGACAAAAAGTTTGATATCCTGAGTGCTTGTCTGTGAAAGGAGCCGTGAAGGCCTTGCACCTGCCTAACTATATCTAAACAATGGTTTATTAGCAGCTGAAATCAAGGACAAGTTGGATGTGCTTGAGACAACACAGGACTGAGAATCTGCACATACCCACCTCACAAGACTCCCAGCTTCACTTGGTTTTGTTTTGTTTTTTAATTTGTTTTTCTTCTCAATTACTTTTTTTCCTTTCCCCTATAAAAACCCTAGCCCCCATTTTCACTTTGAACTGGTTTGGGGAAGATTCCCCCAGTTCCTTGCTTGTGCACTCATAATAAATCACCTTCTTACTAAAAGACATGTTTGTCCTTTGTAGCATGGGATCAAGAGCCTGTATATTGGAAATAGCCATCGTTATAGTAACACTCAGTCCCCCATTGCATATTGGGGTTCGGATGGGTGTGGAGACAACTCATCCTTCTAGTTCACTGGTTGCCAGACCTTGAGAAGCCACATGGTGACTTGATAGAGAAGACTGCATCTGTTGAAGCTAGGGGGTATATGTTTTAGCATAGAGGAGAGCACCAACAGATATTTGGTGAGCAGAGTGTGACCTGGGGTAGATGTTCACCAACATCTGGTTCTCTGTTCCCTTCTTTCTAGAAAAGCTAAAATGTTTGCTATGGGTTGAATTGTGTCCCCTAAAAAAAGATATGTTGAAGTTCTAACTACCAGGTACCTCAGAGTGTGAACCCATTTGGATATAGGGCCATTGAAAATGGAGTTAGTTAAGTGGAAATGAGGTCATACTGGAGAAGGATGAGCCCTTCAACCAATATGACTGGTGTCCTTATTAAAGGAGGAAGTTTGGACACAGACTTGAGATAGACACCAGGGGAGAAAGCCATGTGATGACTGAAGGACAAACTAAAGCCCAAGGACTGCTGACAAACTAGAAACTAGGAAGAGGCAAGAAAGGATTCTTTCCCACAAATATTTACTTCAGGTCTCCAGAATTCTGAAGCAACAAACTTCTGTTGCTTTAAGACTTCCCATTTGTGGTGCTTGGTTATGGCTACCACAGGAAAGTAAGACCCCATTATTCCTCATCTCCCTTATGTTTAAATGTGGACACTACATGAGCTCCTGCAATAAAGCATGAGCAGAAGTAGTCATGGGTGACTTTTCCAGGCCAAAGCTTTGAAGAAGTACTTGTGCCTCTTCCTCACGCTTGTCCTCTTTCTACCATTTGGATGAAGAGACAGCAAAGCCGATGGGGGGTCACAGAACTCCCTGACAAAACTCATGCTCCTGAATCATCACAGGTTGGAAATCCATCTCCATGTCAGACCATTACATGAGCAGGAAATGGTTTTCTAATGTACTAAGCTACTGAAATGTGGCAGCATTTTGTTATAGCAGCTAGTGTTTGCAAACACTAGCAGTATATATATAAGCAGTAATCCAGTCCAAGTGAGGATACCAAGAGCTCTTCTGCCAAGAGATTCCATGGGTCATGAGTTAGGCCTGAATTAGAGTTAGATCTAGAACCAGCTGTACCTGAACAGCAGGGCCTGAGGACTAAGTGGATGTGGTCCCAGAAGGCATTGTCCACCACAAATAGAATTGTTCTGCTTTCATTTGTTACCTGTCTTTGGGCTTCCATGTAAGACTTTTGTCGGAAGAAATAAGAAGGTACGAGCATGCCAATAAAAATGAAGTTTGGAGCTGCCACTCTGAGTGCCCTCTGAAGGCCTTTGCTTCTGCCTTGAACACTGAGATGCTTCACCTCTCCTGAGCCCACTAAGAGCATGCTCCACCAGTAATTCAGAGTTCAGAATCAGAATGCAAACCGGCTTCCCGGAAAACCCGATAGGCACTCCACCTCTCTTGTTACCCTGAGCTCCAGCTCTGAGGAGAGAGGAAAACACGGACCAGTTCAGAGACTTCACGTGGGTCAGGTGCCCCCGATGCTGCCAATGTGGTATTCCTTTTAATCCTCACAAAAGTCCTATAAGAGGTGCATCATCTTTCCTCTGATGCAAATAACAAAACTGAGGCCAGGAGAGACTTAGAACTTGCTGGGTGTCCCATTGCTAATAGATGGCCCAGCCTGAAGTCCAGCACACAGCCACTGACCCTCCACTGGGTGTCCATTTGGGCGAGCTGGCAAGGCCTGGTGCTACCTCGCTATCCCCTCGCGTCCTTGCCATGTACTGCCCCATGGCCGTCAGAGCAGGCAAGAGCAGCCCTTCCCAGTTAGCCAGAGGTGGCCCTGGGGAGGCAGGGGCCATGGAAGGGCAAGAAAGACCCTCTGAGTCTGCAGAGAGGCTGACCCTCAGGGGCCCTTTCTCCCTGGTCAGCAGTGGAGGCATCAGGCAGATCCACTGCCCCTTGCCCCTTCTACCCCTCAGCTCTGCCTTTCCTTGGAGCAGTGTAGGCAACTTGACCTGCTTACAGACCTTAAACATCCCATTCGGTGTGACTTAAAGAAAATGGGATGTGGTGGGAGGTGTGGGAGGTGGGGAACATGGGAATCCCAGTGGGTTCTGTGTAATATTTTGGGTAATCTAAGCACCTCTTAAAATATATGTATATATATATATAAATAACATTTTTGTAAGCAAATACACATATATGCATATATATTTATATATCATTTTGCAAATGTTTGTATGTATTGTGAGAATTTTGATTTTTACCCATAATAATTAAAAAAAAAAAAAAATGCGGATTTCCACATCATTTCAAACATTATCCAAGGAATCCGGATAAATTACCCTCTCTGCTTCTCTCTCTTTCTCTCGTCATGTCAGCCTAAATCCCTTCCAATAACAGTCTGTCTAAGGGCTCAGGCAATGTAAACTAATTATAGTAGTAAATTTCCTAGATAAAGAAAATAAAAAAATCGTTTCAAAGTCAAAAATTATTTTTATTATCTTCTGTTTTACATTGCCCATGCCCTGTTCTCTTTCAACAGCAATTACAAATCAATATTTAACTGAGCAGTAATGCCTGATGTTAATGAAGAGCTTTACAGCTTTTGAAACGCATTCGCCTACCCAGTTTTTTGTGAGCTGCACAGCTATGGGTAAGTGGACAGGGGAGCTGTCGTTACCCCCATTTAACTGATAAGGAAGCTGAGAGTAGGAAAGTAGATGGAGAGGAAAAAAAAAGAAATATTTCCCAGGGACCTGCTGGGTCCCAGGCTTGGTGGACAAAGTCCCAGGTTGGTAAGGGGTTCCCCGACTAAAGCCAGGTGTTTCCATCCTGCCCAGCAGGAAAGCTGGCCCAGGCTAGCTGTTCTCAGGGGCTCTTTTTAACCCCTCTCTCTCAATTCGCATTTAGTTGATCGAAAGTGAAATTAGAGGTATTCATTTTTCATAACTTTAATAAAGACCAATTCTGTGCCCATTCCCATTTTACAAGCTGGAAAAATGGTAACACAGAAAAGTGACTTTTTCCCTAAGACTTATCAGTGAATTATCCTGAGGGCAGAGTCATATAGTCTTGAAAGGACATTTTGTCTCCTGTTTCTGGCAGGACTGGCCCTCAGCCTTCTCTGCAGATGCAGACACACCTCCTCACCTCACTCCCATCACCTCTTCTTTTTTTTTTTTTTTTTTTTTACCAGGAGGTTCCGGGGATCAAACCCCGGTCTCTCCACATGGTAGACGGACGCCGAACCTCTTGAGCCACATCTGTTTCCTTTTTTTTTATTTTTTTTATTTTTTATTTTTTTATTTTACCAGGAGGTCCCGGGGATCGAACCCAGGTCGCTCCATATGGGAGATGGACTCCCAACCAGTTGAGCCATATCCGCCCCCACCCATCACCTCTTCTGAGCACAAAACTGCCCACCCCTGCTCCCCACACTTCCCTCCTGTCCACAGTCACGCCCACCTCCCAAGTCTGGAGGAAGATTTTTTAAAAAGCTTTAGCAGCAAAAATGGAGGCTCATTCTTCATTTGAATGGCAGCAGGTGGCATGAGGATGAATTTCAGAATTTGGGGCCAAAGATTGAACTTAGAAGTGGACTTGTGATGGAATATTAATGTCAAAGGTGAGAATGGAGGGAATGAGGCAGAGAAAGCCAGAGAGAGAACAGAGCTGTCTGCTTCTGTCAGGCACCAACTCTAGAGCAATAGAGATATGGTGGGAGTTCAATTTCTGTTTGCCCGAGCCAGGGAGAAAAATCTAATTAAATATGGTGTCTGAGTTTGGAGAAGCTGGGATGGGGCTGGAATATAAAGTATGGCAGCTACCCATAGATCAGAGGGCAATATTAATAAACCCGCAGAAAGGGACAGCAGGATCCACTGGTGGTATTGATAAAATGCAAAGCAAAGACAAAGCAGGCTGGGAATATTGCATGATAATGCTGATAAAAGCACACCAGGGAGGCAGCCCCCAGAGCCAGGATCCCCCATTGCTCTCCAAGGAGGCTGGAGTCCCATTCCCTTTTCCTCTTTCTCCTTCTCACCCTAATCTGAGCCTCACTTTTCCTTCCCATGAGCATGCCAACTCAGCATCAATGAGATTGTCTGAGACAGTCCAAAGCCAGGGTGATGAATGACCATGAGGAATAAGTGAGCCTCCATTTCAGCAAAGACTTTATGTGAGTAAGGAAGAAATAATGTAGGCCCCAGATCTCCTTTCTCTGAGATCTCCAGAAATGGGCTAGTTGCCCGTTTGGCTCAAGTAGAGACAAATCTAGCTTGGAGACTGAGGGCTGCCTTAAGTGACCTCTATGGAAATATCCTTCGCAGTCTTC
The DNA here is from genome assembly GCA_026826555.1 of Tolypeutes matacus. Lineage (NCBI taxonomy): Eukaryota > Metazoa > Chordata > Mammalia > Cingulata > Chlamyphoridae > Tolypeutes > Tolypeutes matacus. The sequence goes on from JAKSZT010054226.1 coordinate 10,151,187, forward strand.
CCATAATCTCTTGGACACTTGCAGAAGCAGAAGCCATAAAGACTTACAATTTTCAAAGGATACTAGGAACTCCTTGGACGTTTTACGGTATAGACCGATAGGGTTTCAGGGTGAAATTAAATTAATTGAATCTCCTGTCAGAAATTCCTGGCAGCTAGTTGCCACCCTGCCTGGCTCCCCAGACTTCCTAAGAACTGCTTCTGTGCCAGAGGGGACATTTCCTGGAGGATGGAGCTCTCATCCCCTGTGCTCCTTTTCATTATGGGATGAGACCCCTCTCAGTGGCTGCTGCCAGGCTCTTGGAACTATTTTGAACTATGTTGTTCTTTTGTCATCTGCACTTAATTGCCCTCAGCTGTTTTGTTATGACTTCGCCTTATTTTCCTGAGCTTTCTGTGTTAGAGCTAGCATCTGCCTGGAGTATATTCAGCAATTTATTAGAGCAATTGTAGGCCTACATAAAAATCATGCATAACATAGAGTTCTCCTATACTACCCTATTATTAACACCTAGCATTAGTGTGTTATATTTGTCATAATTGATGGAATAATATTTTCATAATTAACTATAGTCCATGGTTTACTTTAGGGTTCACTTTTAGTATTACACAGTCCTATGGGTCTTTTTAAAATTTGTATATAGTACATATATGCAATCTAAAATTTCTCCCTTTTAACCACATTCAACTATGTAGTCAATAATTGTTATTATATATTAATCTGTATTATCTATAATTTTGCATTGTTTTCCAGGAATTATGTGCATGTCCATAATAACATAGCAGCAAATGCCATCACTCTAAATAGGTCCATTTTAACTCCACACCTTAACATCTTCACTCCACTTCCCCACATCATGCCTACACACACACCTAGCTCCCTCTTCCCAGGGACTCAACTTCAAATCCGAAGTTTCGAGTTGACATCCCTTCTCCATCACTCTCTAGCTGGGTGCATTAGCTTTTCTGACTTCTCTGAGCCTCAATTTCCTTTTCTGTTAAGTGGGAATGTTTGTATTTCCATCCTCTGTGGACCAGGTGTGAGGATTAAGTAGAATAATCCATGAGAAAAGCATCCTCGAGGTTGGAGACTGTTATCTGCACACTAGCCTGGAGAAATGGAAATTCACTCAACAATCAGGAAAAGGCCTAATTATTGTAATAGCAGCTTGCGTTTGTGTTGTGCATCCGAGCTTCAAGTGGCCCTTTATCAAGCATTTCATTTGATCTTGACAATAGCGCATGAGGTTTGCGGCATAGCTCTCATTGTCCTCGCTTTGTAGATGAGACAGCCAAGGGACCTTGCAAGATGCAAAGCTGATCATGTCATCCTGCTGCTGCCTTAAGCCTTTGCCATAGGAAAAGCCAGCTCCTAACCGGGCCTCCTGCTGGCTTCCCCTGGACGATTTGCCCTCACTCTCCATGTTCCAGGCTCAAGGCCATCCCTTCACTTTGTCAAAGGTGCCACACTTTCTTCTACTTCATGGTCTTTTTCCCTTCTGTCTGGACCACTATTTCCAGCACACCTTGTGCCCCATCACCAGCTTACTCCTTGGTATCCTTTATGTCTCCACGTGGGTGGTGGTTCCTTCAAGCCCCTAGACTAGACAAAGTTTGCAGTTACAAGAACCCAGAGTGCCCTGTTCTCTTTGATGGCCCATGTTCACTGGAAATGCATCTTCTCTGTCACCCTCACACCCATCCCCATACACACACACTCCTTTGCTTGAGGACCCATGAGCATAAACACCCCACACTGCAGGTTATAGGCATTAGAAAAATGTTGAAAGAGTGAAGGGCTGAGGACATGAATGCTGCTTGGTCATGCTCGACAACAAATGTCCGAGCAGGGACAGGAACTGAGGGTGTCTTGCTCTAGATCTTGAAGAATGACTTTCCTAAATCACAAGGGGTCTCCGGCCAGGCCAGTAGAGCATGACCTACAAAGAGCCACTGGCTCTCCAAACAAAAGAAAACCCCATGATCTGAGTGGAGGTAGGAACTCATTCCCATTTCTAGGCTTACACATCAGAAATTGTTCTGCTTCCCTCATGTAGCAACTCTGCTTTCAAGCCTCTTTTCCACATGTGGGCTGTGGATCCCCATCTACCTGGGTTGGATCCTAGCTCTACCTTCACTAGGTTTGTGGCCTTGTCCAAGCTCCTTAACATCTCTCAATTCAGCCTGCCACTTCCAACTCCTCTCTCCTTCTTGCTCATTCTACTCCAGCCTCAACAGCTGTCTCTTGCCGAGCCCACTGCTGCCTCAGGGCTTGATCAGCTACTGTTCCCTCTGCCCTGGTCCTCTTCCCCAGATACGCACGGTGCACATCCTCCCTTCATCTGAATCCCTCAAGTGTCACCTTCTCAGCAAGGCCATCCATAACCACCCTGAAGAAAAGAGCAACTCCCAGTCTTTCCCTATCTCCTTTCTCAGCTTCACTGTTCATCAAACATTTAGTACTACCCAATCTATATTCTATCCATCTATCTGTCTATCTATATATCTACCTACCTATCAAATTTATCTATTTATCTATCTATTGCTATCATCTATCATTTACAACTATCATCTATCACCTATATCTATCATCAATCATCTATCATCCCTCTATCCATCTATCTATCTGTAAATTTGCTTATTGTCAACCCTCCCTCCTGACTAGAATGTAAAAGCAGAGGCTTCCATATATTCACTGCTATAACATCAGAGCCTAGAAGAGTGCCCAGCAAATAACACATGCTCAACACACAGTTGCAGGAATTACTACTGTTATTCTATTTGATCCTCACCACAACCTCAGGTGTTAAGAGGCAGTATGTTTAATGGTTAGGCACACAGGTAGGAGCCAGGTAATCTAAGCCAAATTCTTGGTCCCTCCATTTATAACCGATATGATCTGGTGCCAGTTTCTTAACCTCTCTGTGCTTAGCAACGGCCTCTATAAAGAGTGGGAAGGATAGCATGGACATCATAAGTTGGTTATGAGAATTAAATGAGATAATCAAGCACATCGCCAGTGCTCAGTAGATGTTAGCTATTACTATTATAATTATAATCATCATCATCATCATGAGCTCTAACCCTGTGAGGTAGATCCAGCAAATATAATGACCCTTAAACGTTCTTTTAAAGAGGTTTAGAAAAATTAATAGACCGAAGTCACAAATTAAGTCTCTGCCCCAGCTGGTACTGGAATCCAGTTCTGCTCATAGTTACATCAGCATTCCTGCCATAGCACCCTTTGTTGTCCCTTTGGCAGAGGCTGATTAAAGGGAGGTGGAATGCAGAGCCTCCAAATGGGACAGTGAGCAGACACCACTCCTACACCATTCCCACCTACACAGAAGAGCCACAGCCCAGCCATATAAAATTCCTCCTTCCCAGTCCAAGTGACAGACAGGTGATTGCCTGCCCAGCAGCCATTTCCCCTTCTTCCTTGAAGCAGACTCCCATTGTGTTCACAGAGTCCCCAGGATGCATTCTCGCTGGTCTAGGCTGATCATGGAAACCTGAATTTTCCTTTCCCACTTTTGACCAGTGAGCTGAAAAGGGACTCTGCTGAAGCCTCCAGGGGAATATTTCCTCCCAGATAAAAAGAAACAACTGCCCCAAGACAAGATCTTATTGCCTTCTCCCTCCACCTCTCTGCACGGGCAGCCATGGTATTTTGATGCAGTACCTGAGGCTGGGCAGCTTCTTGCAGCCTCAACCCGCACACCTGAGGAGGCAGGGTGGGCATTCTGAAGATGCAGGAAGCAGGAAAAGAGGCCAACCTTCCCTGTAATCACTGGACTGCCAGCCTCACACCTGCAATGTGAGGTGATCGCATGCCTTACTTGTTAAGAGCTGTTCATCATGTGATGTTATGAGTCACCAAAAGCATCCTGACTGATGCTATCCCTCCTTGGGTGGCTCATTCTTCCTCCAGCATCATCCCTCTGTGGTTTACCTGGTTTTCTGTATGTCCTTTGTCATGCCAACCTGCCCTAGCACAGCTGAAGCAGGGACTGAGTCAATTTTTATTGATTTGCATGTCTCCCAACAACTGTTCACCACAACCAAGCTGGCTCAACATCTCCTGGAATAAAAAGACTCTAAGCCTCTGTCCTCTTCCTCACTCACCCTTCTCCCATAAGCTGGCATTCGGCGAGGACCTTCCCAGGGGCCTTCAATTGCTCATCTGTGAATGCCCACATGTGCTGCTTGCTGAAGGTGCAGTCGTAAACAACTTACTCACAGTTCTTGTCCCCAGGGAATGATTTTATATTGTGCTTTACAGTTTATCGAGCGTATCTTCAGTCTTTACCTCACACAATCTGACACTCATGCTATAAGATAGGCAGGGAATCAATAGTTCATATACACATATACATATGATATTAACTATATGTGTATATATACACACATGAACTATACATATACATAACTATATATATACCTGAACTGTATATATATATATGCACACATATACATGAACTATTTATATACCTAAACTATAAAATATATGAACTATATATATGAGCTATATATATATACATACACATGAACTATATATAAATGTGAATTATATAAACACATGAAAAATATGTATACCCGAACTATATATACACATGATCTATATATATACATGAACTATACATACATGAGCTATATAAACATGAACTATTTATAATATACATATTTTTATATTTATATGTTTTAATGAAGCACAGAGATACTAAGCAACTTGCCCTTGCTTATTCAACTAGGAAGTAACAGAGCTGAGACTCCAAGTTTGACCTTCTTTCTACTATATCAAAACCAAACTCTTGGGGAGCGGATGTAGCTCAGCGGTTGAGCGCCTGCCTCCCATGTATGAGGTCCCAGGTTCAATCCCCAGTATCTTCTAAAAAAATAAAACCTAATTCCGAATAGGTACATTTTAGGGTGATCACGATACAAAGAGGACTGCAGTGGTCAAAGACAGCCACTGATTGGATCCTGCAGTGACAAAGGAAGCCATTTCCCACGGTCATTGTCCAGGCTCCAGCAGCATGGTAGGAAAACTTACAGCTGGGAGAGTAGGTGGGAGCTGCACTTTACTGAGGGATCATGACCAAGCTACCTCCTTGCCAAAGACCCCTCACCATGCAACCTTATAGAGGCCCCTCCCTCAAGGGACTCTTCTCCTCTTTTGTCAATCACAGCTACAGGAGCGGTAGCTTCACTAACATCTGCTGTCTTTGTGCCATTCTCATAATAGGTGTGTGAGGGTTTACTCCTAGAAACAGAGGAAACATCCTGATGGGGGCTGTGATGCTGACGAGACTCGTCAAAAGCAGGTAGGTAGGTAGGTGGATAGAGTGGTAGGTTGAATTATATACCCCAGAAAAACATGTTCCTAATCTGAATCCCATTCTTGTGGGTGTGAACCTATTGCAATCTCTTGAAGACATTATTAGTTAATATGTGGCTAATTGATGGTTCTTAATCCTGTTACTGGAGTCCTTATAGAGAAGGCCACAGAGAGAAAACCACAAGGGAGGAGTGGAAGCTGGAAATCAGTGCAACCTGGAATAGAAAGGAGAAGATGCCACCTTGTGCATTGTCATGTGATGAGAAAGCTGAAGAACCACAAGGACCACCAGAAACTAGCCCCAGGACACGTCTTTGGGAGAAAGCATCACCTTGTTGGCACCTCAATTATGGACTTGTCCCAGCCTCAAAACTGTAAAACAATAAATTCCCATTGTTTAAGCCCATTTATGGTATTTTTTTTAGCAGCTGGGAAACTAAGACAATAGAGATGATTAGATAGATAGATTAGATAGTTCATTGATAGATGGACAGATGTAGATAGATAGATAGATAGATATGATAGATGATATAGATAGATAGATGATAGATCATTGAAAGATGGATAGATAGATAGGTAGGAAGATACATAGATATAGATAGATCATTGATGGATAGATATATAGATAGATGATAGAATGATAGAGATAGATGATAGAGATATAGATAGATGTAGATAGATGATAGATGATAGATATGATAGAGGATAGATAGATAGATAGATAGATAGATAGATAGATAGATAGAGATGTTGATGATAGAATGATAGAGATAGACAGACACAGAGAGATAGAGATAATAGATGAGAGGGGTGGGGAGATAGGAGAGACCCACAAGAGTAGGAAGTCTGTGAAAGCTGCTTTAGGCTCATCCTTTCTCCCAGTCTTCATGTTCCCTTGAAATACATTTTGTGTTCAGTAATAGGAATAATAGCAATCCCAGAGGATGGTCCCTGAAGCTGTTAATCGCTGTTGGAACCACCACCAGGGCAATCTTTGGAGCAATGCTTCCTAGAGCCAGGGTTCATTTCAGAGGCACCTCGTCCCACCTATGACAGAGTTCCTTTCCAGGAAGGAAACGCATAGCTTGCAGCTCAGAGTGAGCATGTCTATTGTTAGAGGGTGGAAAGGGGAAGCCATGAAAAGACCTAAGTATTAGGAAGACACATACGGTGTTACAATAGCCTGAGTCTGAGAACACAATGAATTTCAAAGAGGTGGGTGGCTACACTGAATCAGCTCAAATTTACTGAGCACCCATTAAGGATGAACAAGACACTGATCTTGCCCTAAAGCACCTTCTAATCTAGTGAGTCTGACAGACCCATACAAGAAAATAAAAACATTTAAAAATATAATGTGAAAATAAAGTATGCTTTAAAAAGGCACAGAAAGTGAGATGTGGAAATGAAAATGATTCCTGCTGGAGAGCTGGGAGCAAGGGGAAAAGAGGAACATCTCCATAGAGGATGTGGCCTTGCAGCCAGGCCTTAAAGGTGAATGGAAGTTCTAGGCAGAGGACAGGGGTAGGACGTTCCAGCCTGAAGAAATAGGAGCTACACACAGAGCCATGAGAGAAAGGGGTGAGCCCCCAGGAGAGGCCCAAGGACATGTCAGAGAAACGGGTCCACACCTACCTAGGATGGGTTAGTGTGGCCTGCAGGAAGTGGAGCATGGACGGGTGAAGCTGGAGATGCTTCCTCATCTAAAATAACTCTAGTAAGTAGAGAAATGCACAAACGTTCCGAAAAAGATTGCATATGTGCCATCCCTGCTGCTAGTTGCTTACAGAGGAAGGGAATCTATCAGTTATCCAAACTGAATTTCTTTTCAATTGACATTTATGTCTGTAGACTATCCCTTTCAGCCACAATCACATTTATAAATCAGTAGTTTAGTAATACTCACTATAACGTGTTACCATCAACTCTATTCATGTCCAGATTTTTACAATAAACCTTATTAAAACTTCTACATACATTAAGCAGCAGCTCCCATTCTCAACCCACATTCCATCTCTTAGGTGGGATGATATATGGGAGTCCTGTATGTTATGTATGATTGTTTTGGAAACTCACAACTTTTACTATACACTTACTGTTTATGTATGTTCAGTATGAATATATACTTCAATTTAAAAAATTTTAATGAAAAAAAAAAACTCAGTTTCCTTGAGCCTCCAGGTTTGGAACTGGGAGGAATCTCAGGTTTCAGGGCTTAGCAGGAAAAGCCTGTGAAAAGGAAAAGCATGCATTGTCCATCAAGAATTTAAATTTCTTCATTGACAATATTCTCTCTGAGCCTCTTCCCTTCTCCTTCAAAGCAGATGGTGGATGCCTAGAGTGAAATGTAGTTGTTCTGATGAAAAAGTCCAAGAGTTGGAAGCAAGAAAAATCTATCCTTCCTTCAGAGACGTATGTTTGTGGGGCTAGGATACCCAGGGTCACAAACGCCTCCACATCCCGCCCCCTACTCCTTGCTATGTGTGCAGGCTGCTACTAGGAACTATAGGAACCTTTTCTCTGTCTTTTAAGAAGAGTCTGCTACACAGATAGTCCCATTCCTGTTTTGCTATGAGCTTAGAGAGGTGAAGCAACTTGCCCAAGGCCACACAGCCAAACTTGAGCCATTCAATACAACTTATCCATGCCTCCTGTGTGCAGGCTCTGGTGGCTTTCAAGCTCGGACACCTGTGACCTGCTGCTCAAACACAACACAGTGATGAGAGGCAAGGCAGAGCTCCGAGGACTGGACAGAGCAAAGGACAATGGTGCTTCCAGGACTTGGCCAGGTCCCAGAGCAAAGGGGAGTAGAAGCATCAGTCAGATCCTACCACCCCTCCCTGTTCCAGCCCCTTCCACCAAGTTGGCCAAGACCAGTTTGGAGTGAGGGGGTTTCAACAATCCCATCTTCCAGGGGGTATAAGCTGGAGTCCAGACACCTTAAATGACTCCCCCAAGACTTGTCTCTTCTCTTTAGAGAAAAGGGGCATGGGGTGGGGCTGGAGTTAGATAACCCCCATCGAACATAGCTCTGCCTCGGGCACCACCTGGAGACAACACACGTTGCTCATCTAATGTCACAGCAGCACTGAGCGAAGGCGATCACTAACTCACAGATGAAAGGGAACACAACGGAGCTGAGGGCACAGAGCTAGTAAAAGGTAATGCATCCTCAGGACCGGCTCTGCTGCCTCCAGCTTGGCTGCCCAGAGGGTTGGGCAAGATCCTGACAAAAGGATCTGAAGCTGTCCAGATTCAAGGGAAAGCATGCTTCTTTCTTCTTTATCTTCACAAGGCATTACTTGACCCTGGCACTAGGATACCCAGGGTCACAAAACGCCCCCATATCCTGCCCCCCAATCCTCACGTGCATGTTTCTGCAAGGCGCACATGGAAGCCAACCCGTTGAGAGTCCAGGGAAGGGTCAAACCCAGGCTGGTAGGAGGGTCTCTCCCCCAAGGGAAGCAGAACCAAAATGCTTGATGGTCGAAGGAAAGGTGTAGGGTGGGGAAAGGTGGTGTTAAAGGGCTTGAGTTGAACGAGAGTGTGGGGTAACTGCTGAACCAAATTATCTACAGACTCGCTTCCCTCTCTGTTCATCTCCCTGTCATTAATTCTCTTGGACCAAAGCAGGAACAGGGCACCCAGAAGTGGCCTCAGATGTAACTGACAAAAGGTGCTCCCACATGCCAGGTGAGCAGGTGAGTGAGGCTGCTGAAGAGAGCAGAACCTTCTCTCCCTAGAGCTGGCCCTGCATTGCCAAGTTCTCTTTTATTCAGAAAGGCAGCAGTTCTTCATCCCTGCACACCTCACTATGTGGGCGGCAGACCTGCTGTCTCTGAATCACCAGGAAGGAGGTATAAAAACGCAGGCTCCTGAGCTCCATCCTAAACCTCCCAATCAAAAGGAGAGGGGTGGTGCCCCCTGCATCTCCAGCAGAACCTTCCCTGGGAGGTGGATGTCCAGGAATGCTGAGAAGCTCGGCTTCATGCTCAGCGCTGCACAAAGAGGACATAGTACTTGGGTATCCACAGAGTTCCCAAATCCTAGGACTGATTCACAGCAGCCCAAGCACGCTCTGTATGTCCCCACCCACCCTCCACCCCACCCCCCCTTACAGAACGTGCTAGCTGGCTGGAGAAATCTTGAGCAGTGTGCAGGAAAGGAATGCCCCTTTGTGGGGTGGCCTCTAGTCCCCCATTTATCAAAGATCTGCCCTCCACTTATTCCCAAACAAGGGATTTAGTTCTGCCTTGGGGAGCAGAGGAGCTTGCCCCACCTGGAGGATTTGCACAAGAGCTAACTGCAGACGCTAATGGGAGCATGCTGGTGGCTTGTTTACAGTGTATGTGGTGAAAAACATCTGAGAAATCAACAAACAGCTTGGGGTTGGGGAATGGGGGGGGGCACCAGCCTGGGCGGGTTGCTGCAGCACTGGGTCAACAGCACCATCTGCTGGCCGCAGGATGCCATGCCACCCTCCCTCCAGGCCAGCCCTTGGGGACTCTATCCCCAAACCCCAAGGGACCTGGAGGCCAGAAGAAGCAGAGCCTTTTCTCAGCTGGCATGCAAACCCAGAGAGGCCCCCTCCCTAAATCTACCTTTCTGTGGGGCGAGCAGGGGCGATTCAGGGTGTGTGGGAAGTTCAGGCGTCCAGCTGCATCCTCAGGAAAACCCCTCTACCAAGCACACAGAGCTGAGACTCTGGTTCATTCAGGCAAACTTTCTAAGCTGCCTCGCAGAGGTGCAGCATCCAACTTGACTAAGCCACACCTGAAATCTGGGGTTTCACTTCATCTTTACGTATTGCCCCAGCATCTTTATAGGCATCCCTTCTAGCATAAGCTCCTAGAAGGCAGCGGCTGGGTATGTCTTTCAGGAGTGACGAGGTCACCAATTCACTCTGCCAAGGACACACAAGAGCATTTGGGGAACGAGAAGAGTAAGAGCCACCCACCTGTCACTGTCCAAAAGGTTTTGGCATGGCTGGCACCTCCTGCTGGGTGGACAATTAGCACAGGTATGCCCTGTGCAGTTTACAGGCGTCACTCACTCCATCTCCAACAGGGACTCCAGGAAAGTGGACCACAGAGAGGCTAAGTCACTTGCCCAAGGTCACACAGCCACTAACCGGTGAAGCCAGGATGTAACAGAAGCCTGCGGTCTTCTCATTTATATTACCTTCCAGAAAAAGCACACGCATGCACGCATGCACACGCATGCACACACTTCTGTTAAGTTCAACCTCTTTGCCATCTGCATTTTCTTGCTGAGCCTTCAAACATCCAACTCCAAAGGCAGGGGCCGCTGTGACTTGCCCTTTGCTAAGCTCCTGCTGCTCCCACCCCAGGCCTTGCCTCTCCTAATCCATTCTGCCTTCACCCCCTGGGGCCTCCAGGCCCACCCCTCAAGCAGGTGCCATCCAGAAGACCACAAAGGGCAGCGACGCCTCAGAACTGAGGTGGGCAACCCAGACTGGCACCTTAGGCGCCTATTATGCACCTGTACCAGGCTCCCTGTTACACCCGGGGAAACAAAGAGTGAGCAAGAGGGATGGGCCTGCCCTCCAGGAGTGCCTGTTCTAACAGTGGGGACAATAAACAGAGAAGGAATCAGGAACAATCACAGATGGTTATGGCTGAGCCAGACGGCTTTCCCCTAGGGGCGCCCGGAGCCTGCTCTCCCTCAAAGCCCTGCCATTCTTGGGGATCTCCTGGTCACAGGACCTTGGGCTCCACCTCCCCTGAGAGAACTGGAATGCATCCTCCTCCTTGTTTGCCTTCACCGCCTCGGGATCCCCAGGTGCAATCTCCCCAAAAATGAGCGGGTAGGAAGGGGGAGCATGAGGGAGGGTACACTGGTGGGGAGAGGAGAGAGGCTGGAGGGGGAACTCTGAGGAATCCGCGATTTACCCCCAACGCCCCGCCCCACCCCAACCTCCGTTCTTCTTTTCTGCCTTGGAGCAAAGTTCCCCAAACTTGCAAAGAACTACCGCCGCTTTCTCTTGTTTTTCGCCTCTCAGGATGGAAAATGAATTTCGAGCATCGCTCTGGAGCCTGCCAAGTAATTGGAAAACATGTTGAACAATTTGTTTGGTCGGTCGGCAGAGGCTGGGTCGCTTTCTTCCTCTAGTGTTTTTCCTTCCTCCAGCTCTCGGTGAAATATCGGTCCAGCCTCGCCGCTTTCCCGCCGAAGTTATTCAGCTCCGCGCCCAAGAGCCCGGCGCGGCCCAGGTGCCCCGCCCCGTCCAGGTGTCCGCCCTCCCAGGTGTCCGCCCGCCCAGGTGGCCCACCGCCCTTCCACAGCGGCGCCTCCCTTCCTCACCAATCGCATCCGGAGCCCCTGCTCAATCCGGTTGCACCCTGATGGGCTCCCTTGAGAGGCCCGGGTTGGTGCCCCCCACCCGGCCTCAGGGTCCCAGGGTCGCCAGCTCCGCCCACGGCCCCACCCCCAGCTTGCGGGGAATCCGCAAAAGCAGCTCAATGCGGAGGGACGAGGGGGCTTTCCCAGACACACATTAAATAAAATACACTGGATTTCTGAGCTGTTGTCGCAATGGTTTAAAGATGATGCCAAAGCCAGGGTCGGTGTCGCCAGCGCTAGGGCATTCATCCGTGCGTTCCAACCGCGCCCCGGGGCCCGGCTCTGGAGAAGGAAGAGAGGGAGGCACGGTCCCGGGCAGGCCCTGGGCTTGTCATCCAGATCGCGGGTCCCACCTTACCCCGATCTGCGCGCGGCCGCCTAATTGAGAGTCTCAGAGCTGGGAGAACCTTCATTTCGGAGAAAGCAGAGGCCCAGTGAGATGCAACAATTAATACAGTCACACAGCAAGGGCGGGCCGGGTTGCAGGACTAGAGCTCCCCTTTCCTCATCAGCTGGCTGTCCTTCCCAAACCTCGCTCCCCACCCAGCCAGCTGCCCATGCTCCAGGACAGCTGGCCCCAGTGTCCTGGATGGTATGGCCAGGTTCCCAGCCTTCTCCTCCCAGCCCTGCCCTGAAACCACTACCTGCATTGACCGTGGACCAGAGGAACTTACACACATACACCTGCCCTCACCTAGGAGTCACAGGCTTAGACTGGCTCTTCCGCCCAGGGTTTCCCACACGTTTGGTCCAGTTTAATGGAGCCGAGTTTAAGTGCCCACTGCCCCGGCCCCGAGGTGAAAAATCTCAGGAGGGTCTGCTCCCCCAATGATGTGGACAAACCCATCCTTTCTCCTCTCCTGTGAGTCTGTCTTGTATGAACGTCCTGTACCAGTGATTGTCTAGAATTAACACAGTCCCTGGTAGGAAATTACATGCACCTGGAGGACGAGAGCAGATCGACACCCCTCCACCCCCAAAACCACTACCACCACCCAGAAGTCCTAGGGAAACCCCTAAATGCCTCAAGCAAGGGCCAGCTCTCCAGCCCCCTTGCCCACCCCCACGCCCTCCCCTCACAGAAGGATCCATGACCCACGACGCCTTCATTAGCTCTTTCAGCTTCATTTAACTACACAAATGGCTTGGTCACAATCGACTGGTCCCAAATTTGCCAGTGATTTTCTTGTAATTTACACTGGCTCAGCCCCCTGTAATACAGGTAGAAGCAGCATATATGTTCCCAAACTACCCTCCCAGGGTTAATCAGGCACAGAACAAAACTCCATTTGAGCCATTTAATGATTTCATTTTCACCCTAGATTTGAAGGAGCTGTGGCCATAATATTAATCTAGATATTAACTCCAGATGTTTGTGGTGAGAAAGTGTATGGGGGCTCTCCCAGGCAAGAGCAGAGACAGGAGTTCTCTTTATGAGCATGATGGGTGCCCCCTCTTTTCCGAATCCCTGAAGCTAAAACCCTAGGCACCCCCACTCTGGGAAGCCTTTCCTCATCGGCTCTGCCTTCTTTGTCCCTCCGTTCCTCCCAGTCAAGCTTCACACACAGGCTCTCCATTTGTCCACCTCTCAGCCCCTCCTGCCGTGATACTCCCCGCCCCCAGCACACACACTGCACCCCAGACATTCAAAGCCATGCACAATTCCCACATTTTCCATGCTTTCGTATCTGGGCATTCTCTTTGCCTAGAATACCCCTTTCCTTGTCAGAGCCTGGCAATGCCTCTGAAACTGTGCTTCAGCATCGCCTCCTCTGGGAAGACTGCTGACACGTTTTCTCTCAAGCAGAGAAAAACGCTTCCTCCTCTGTCCTACCGTTTATGGGATTTGGGCTTATTTTCCATACAGTATTGCATGATTTGCATGTCAGTCCCCTCTGCCACTCTCAGCCTACTGAAGAAAGGACAGAATATTCACCTGGGGATCTCCATTCTCTGGCACAGAGCTGGGAATGAGTGCTTAGAACATTTTACTTGAATGACTACCCCCAATGTATTTCATGTATGTGACTTGAATTCCGCATTAAACTAAGATTCTCAAAGGCCTTCCATCTGTCTGGGCTTCCTAAATGGCGCTGAAATCTATACCTGGCCCTGAACGCAAGCTCTGACTCAAAGGAAAAGACCAGCTCACCTGCAGGAAATGCATTTCTGCGTGGAGATGGCGCCATCTGGTGGTTATTAGTAGTCTGCGGCGTGGAGGGAGCTTTCTTTCCTGACTCTCCCACCTCCGCGGGCCTGTAAGTGCTCCTGCAGCAGCGCCGCGGACTCTGGAAAGCTCAGTGACGCTCCGCATGAACCCAAGAAGCCTGATCAAGGACTTGGGAAGGGAAAGTCACCTCCAGGACTGTTGATGAAGGCCTACTGACCCTCTCTACACCTCTCCTCCCACTGACAGCTCGCCCCAAGCATGCCAGACCAGCCCTGCCACAGGGCCTTTGCACATACATTTCCACACCATGAACATTCTCCCAGCTTCCACCACAGCTGATGCCGACTCAGCCCCAGCCCTGGCTGACACCCACCAGATGTCTCACAGAAACCTAATCTCATGATCTCCCTCAAGCTTAGGCCTCCATATCTTTGTACAGGGCTGTACTACTGCCCAGTCACACACCCCAGGAACATTTGCCTCCCTCCCTCTTCCTGCACCACAATCACCGCATCACCAGTTCTACCTCAAACCCACCCATGTCTCTCCATCCTCCTCCTCACCCAGGCCAACACCTTGAATCTGAATCCTCCAGGGGACCCCTCCCAGACCCCCTGCATCCACCCTCTACCCCATCCCAGGGCCACGCCCTTCTCCCCACATCATGTCCCCACTCATAGTCTCATGCATCTCCTCTCAGCCAGGACAAAGGCCCATCCTTCAGAGGGTCTCCAATCCCAGCACCATCAGGCCCTTACCATCCCCGGGCCCCTCTTCCTCCCACTCTCCTTCCACCTCTGGCACCCTTTCTGAACTTCAGCACCTCAGCCTTGCCACCCCCGGGACTTCTCTGCCCTGTTTGGTTAGCGCCAACCCTCTTCTCCTGCTTCTGCCGCCCCACAGTTGCCAGCAAGGGAAGCTGGGAAGGGACTGGTGATGGAGAGGGAAGGAACAGGCAGGCATTCCTGACCTCTGGGAATGCCTACCTCTACCACTCTCCCTTCCTCCTGCAGTGTCTGGCTGGCCAAACTCAGCACCACCACTGCCATCAACCAAAATGACTGCTCTCCCCGGCTCAGCTGCACATGGGGTGGTTAAAGACACTGGTTTTGGTGTGGGACTGCCCAGATCAAACCCCGGCACTGCTGTTGAATGGCTGTGTGACATCAGGGACTCTACCTAGCCTCTCTGGCCTGGCAGCTCTTTGTCTGTAAAATGGGGATGAAGATTAAAAAATAATATTCTCTTCCAAGTTTTCTTCTTTCTGATTAGGGCAAGTTCCCATTCATCAAATACGGTACAGCTTCTTTATAGTAGTCATAAAAATTGTGACTCATAATTAGCTTGCTTAATATTGGTCTTCCCTGTCAAAACCAAAGTTCAACCTGGGCAGGTAGATCTTATTTACTGCTGCCTCCCCCTGAGCCTAGCCCAAGACTCAACACCTAATATAAAGGGAGAGGCTGAGAAAGGAAGTTTTGGAGCCAGAAGGACAGGATTCTGTGGTTCTACTACTCCTACATTGACAGTGATGAGGTTACTTCTCCTTGTTCTTCTCTAAAATAGGGTAAAATAGTAATAATAATGATGATGATAATGATAATATCTACCTGGCACGTAGGAAGCACTCAGGAAACATTAGCTGTCATTAATAGTAGATACTCAGTAAATGCTTGAAGGAAACAAAAGCACCTACTCCAGTGGAGAAGTCCTCCCTGCTACAGTACAGGGAGATCCCATCTCTGCCCAAACCACACAGCCTTGCTATGGCTTGCTGTCTGCCTCTCCAACACACACACACAGGATTGTAAGCTCTGTCCTGTTGGCCACCCAATCTCCCAAGCCAAATCATAACTACCTGTGATGAAGGGATGGATGGATGGATGGATGGATGGATGGATGGATGGATGGATGGATGGATGGATGGATGGACGGATGGACAGATGGCTAAGGCCCACACCAGAGACCCAGAGAGGGTTTTAAATAGCATGTCTCTTTATTAGCAATTTAGCATGAAGCTTCCAGGGCTTCTGCCACTGCCACAATGAAGTGTTCACCTTTAGATTCTCTCTGCCCAAGTCTCTATGTTCTGGTCACTCATCAAGTCAAGGGGAAAGTGGATGCTCTTCTGACAGAGGCTGCTCATTGACCCTGAAGGACACCAACCTGGGAAACAGAGAAATGCCCAAAGGACCCAAGACGGAGGTGCAGGAAGGCTGGGGATCACCCCCAGCCCTGCTGTTCCTGACATCACCAAGCTGGTCTGGAGAGCAGGAGCCCCATGAAAGGCAAATATGCCAGGCAGACCCAGATGGCTCCGCATCTCCCCCACTAAGTAACCCCTGGTGAGTCACTTACTGTCCCAGAGCCTCAGGTTTCTCATGTCTACTGATGGTAGCAAACCATTAATAGCGTTTACCATGAGCCTGGCACCACTATCCTCAAAGCAGTCCTCTGAGGTAGATGCTGTTCTCATAGAGGGGGCAACTGAGGCACAATGGCATTAAATAAGATGCAAATGGTGGAGCTGAATTGGAACCCAGCCATCTGGTTCTGGGGGCTTGGCCTGACCTCCGCCCTCTATAAAATGGGCACAAACACCACCCACATTTTAAGGTTGGTTTTGGATCAAATGAGAAACCTTGAAAAAGTGTCTCAGACAGCAGCTGCCTATGGTTAGTGCCCAACAAATGCCAGCACCTCATCTCCAGGCTCAGCTCTGAGCATCTGGAGGGCCAGCTGTGTCTACGATCACCCTCGAGCCCCACAGCCTTTTGCACATGGCAGGGGTGGGCAGTGTACATGCACTGCTCCTGTAGCTGGCTCCCTTCTCATTGGCCTCAGCTCTCAGGAACCACATAAACGGCCACTGCTGGGGCCACTTGGCGCCAAGAGCACCCAGACCCATTTCCCCACTCCTGACCAGTAGTGGGATTGTTGGGAGCTGACAGACAGCATTGCAGGCCCCACTGCAAACGGACACCATCAGAAGGTCCCAAACAACCCAAATATGCAAGCATTTGAGAGGCACCACAGTTGAGAGAGTCAGAGAGGCCAAGTGAAAACGCAATTTCAAGACCTTTCAAAATGTTGAGAAAGGCACTCCA
This sequence comes from Tolypeutes matacus, assembly GCA_026826555.1. Taxonomy (NCBI): domain Eukaryota; kingdom Metazoa; phylum Chordata; class Mammalia; order Cingulata; family Chlamyphoridae; genus Tolypeutes; species Tolypeutes matacus. The sequence goes on from JAKSZT010054226.1 coordinate 10,168,164, forward strand.
GGAGCAGGAGACTGATCCTTACTGGCCCCAAGGGCAGGCCTCTCACCGACACCCAAACCTTGCTATTGAATCCTCCACCCCAGCACACCTTTTTGCTGCCCAGCATAGCCATCTTCTCTGCCCAGTTCCCCACCTGCCAGTTATCTCACCTGCTGCTCTTAGCAGTCTGGGAAAGGAGGTCTGATGGGTGGCTCCTGAGGTGAATCGACTGCAAGATGGGATATGCTGCAGAGGGTAGAAGAGGGGCGCGAGGCGGAGCAGGGGCTGTGGGCAGAGAGCCCACACAGGACCCAAGTCACCAAAGGGGCCAGGCTGGGGTGGGCAGGCCACACCTGTCCCACCTGCCCATCTGCACCTTGGTGTGGATCCCTATAAAGAAGCTGTCAGCCTGGTAGGGCTTCAGGCTGAGTTGTGGGAGCCCCACACTCAGGCCAGAACAGAGGAAGCCCCGGAAAAGAAGATAGCAGCCCTGGGAAAACCAGGGTTTTTCTCTGCTTTTAATGTCAGAATATCAAAGAGAACATAGTTGGGTTTGGGCAGAAAACCCAGTGGCCATCCCAGTACCACCTGCCCCCAGCAAGGAATATGAGTCACATTGTCCTAAATGACTTACCTTCGTCTCACCTGCTCTATCCGATCCCGCACAGCTTCCTCTCTTGCCTCATTTGGAACTTGGAAGATACGGGTATGGCTGAAAAATACCAGTCAAACATTAGGATTCCACTTTTCTTTTATTACCAGGCATTGGGGAAACTGCTAAGGCTGGGATTATATGAAGGAGAGGGCTATCTTACCCCATCTTGAACTTCTGAATTGGGCTTTCACCATTCTTGTATAATGAGCACAAAGTTGTTTTTGTTTTGCTTTGTTTTGTTTTGTTTTGTTTTTTACTAACCAAGTGCCCCTGAGCCACCCAAAGATCCTGAGCAGGTAACTAATAGTTCTCCCTAGAAGTCCAGGGAACAGAGAGGCTGATGCCATGCGTGGGCTGGAGGGGATGCCATGAGTTCTCTAGAGGGGATGCTGTAGATGGGCTGGGGAGGGGAAACCATGGGTGGACTGGAGAGGAAAGTGTAGATGGGCTTGGCCGTGGATGGCCTGGAAGGGAAGCCATGGATGGACTCAAGGGAAGCCATGGGTAGCCTGGAGGAGAAGCTGTAGATGGGCTAGGAGGAAACTGTGCATAGGCTGGAAGGGATGTCATGGGTGGGCTCTGAAGGGGATGCCATGGATGGGCTGGACGGGAAGCCATGGATGGGCTGGGGGAGGGGGGTGTGGGTGGTCATGGGTGCTCTGGAAGGGATGCCATGGGAGGGCTAGAGGGGATGCCATGGGCTGGCTGGAAAAGAAGCCGTGTGTGGGCTGGGAGTAAGCTGTGGGTAGGCTGGAGGTTATGCTGTGCGTGGTGTGGAGGATTCTGTGGGGGGTCTGGGGATGCCTTGGGTGGGCTGGCAGGCCCACAGGAGGATGGCCTGAACTGTCTGGTGCAGAGAAGAGCACTGTAGCCCCAGGGACTGAGAAACCCCCCTTTCTTCCATTGCAGAGGAGGAACTTGGCTTTTGCATTTTAAGATCTTATTTCTTTCAGCTCTTTAAAGTGCAGCCTTTCTGAACAATTCAAGTGTAAAAGTAACAGAAGTCTGAAATTTACGCAAAAGCGTTTAGGAAATGGGGAGTAAGTCCCTCGAGTCACTTAAAAATTTAAGAATCAACTGGGTTTTCAAGATGACAAAATATTCTCTTAAGATCCCAAAGCAGGGATGTAACATATTCTTCGCTAGAGAAGAATAACGGTGGGTTTGCACTGGCCAGGAATCCTGAACAGAGGGGGCTGTGCCTTCCCAGACTCCCTCCCCACTCCTTTGCCAGGGCAAGTAGGTCATTTACCTCCACCTAATGAACTGGATTCTTGTTCTCTCCTCCAGGACCTCTTGACTCCGGTTTACTGACACATCAGATTTTGAGGATTGATGCTTCACCTAGGAAATACAGGTAAGGATGCTCATGATTACTGCTTACAGGGACAGTGCTGGGGGTGGAGTTGAGCCCTAGACGAGCTCCTCGTTGTGCCCAGAATGGCTGCAAGAGGCCTCCCCTCACCCACACCCCCAGCAACTGTGGGCAGTTACCACTTCTCGGGTCACATGGACATCTTGGCCGTGGGTAGGAGGGCAGTTGCTATTGGATATCTTCTCTTTTATGACCTGGGAAGCCTCTTCTTCTGTCTGAAAATGGAGTTTCCCTCTGAGACATCCTATCCCCGGTCCTCCTCTCTCTTCTTCCTTTTCCCTTTTCTTCTTCTTCTTCACCAAATACATACCCACAAACACACACCTACACAATCTACATCTCATAGATTACACAGTAACTTTGTCTATTGCTACCCTCCAGGGAAGTTCAGGGATGCTCACTATGTCCCCATCCCCATCCCCAAGGTACTCATAAGACACCTCTGAGCTGAGGGCAAAGCACCCAAATCCCCTCCATCCATTATGCTCAAGGAGCAAAGCTAAGTTAGTGGTGACAGGACCACCTCTTCTACAAGAACCCTAGCATCCTCTGGGACAATTGAGTGAATTAGGTAGGTTGTTCAGCAAAGGCTAACACCAGTTGAACAATGAACTTAAGTACCCCAATTCTATGGAGAAGGAAGTCCAGAACCCTGTCTGGAGGCCAGCTCTCTCTAGAATTTTGGATACCCTGAGTCACAGAGGAATCTTACTCACCTTTTTCAACCAGTGCTGTACCACAGACACAGCTTCACTTTCCACAACTTCAATGTCCTGGAACAAATTGGGAAGCTGATACCCTCAGAATACCTAGAAATTACATTCTTACCCAAAGTCATATATTACAAAAACTACTCCGGAAGTGCAACCAGGAAAGAAGACCCAGGAGAAACAATTCTATGTAGTTAACACCACTTTCACTTACTGAACTGGTGTTTGGTGGGAAGGGTAACCCCGAACCTTTTCGGGCAAGAATGTACATAATCCATGTTGTGATGATCATCTCTGGACTTGTTCCAGGCCTCCTCCGTGACCCCCTCCTGCCATTGAAACAGCCTGAGAACTCTTATGGGCAGGCAGGTCATTAAAGGGAGGTGCCCACCTGATTGGCTGGCTCAGGATGATGTGACAATGGCCTCCTTACTCTCCACAGTCAGAGTGGAGATGGAAAATAGAAGTCAGGAAATGTCTGCCTCATTGATGGCCACAGCCCAGAAACATGGGATGGGGACATGGGATTGGGGGGACGGTGAGGGATGTAGCCATGATAAGCCAGAAGAAGAGACAAGGGGAAGTTGCCCAAGTCATAGATAGAGAATCTCAGCGGGAAGCAGTTGATGGCTGATCATCCAGTCTTGAGCTATGCTCAAGCAGAAAGAGATTTTGTAAATCAAAAAAAAGAAATTTGAGGAGAGCATGTGTGGCTGAGTGATTGCTTTCCATGAACAAGGTCCCATGTTCAGTCCCCATGTACCTCTTCTTTTGTTTTTGCTTAAATGATTAAAAATTTTATTTCAGATGGCAACTGATATTTTCTCATATTAAAAAAATAAATCCTTGAATTGACCGACATCTAATAGTAGGAGAGGAGGTTTGGGCTGACAGCTGCTTCCTTGCACAGGCTTTTAAAAAAAATTTTTTTTTTTTATTTTTGAAAGAAGATTTAGATTTCATATATATTACATCAAAAATATAGAGCATTCCCATATACCCTACCCCCTATCCCTCCCACACTTTCCCACATTAATATCTTTCATTAGTGTGGTACATTTGTTACAATTGATGAACACATAATGAAACCTTGTTACTAACCATGTACTATAGTTTACCTTATAGTTTACACTGTGCCCCACACAATTTTATGAGTTTTGACAAAATGCTTAATAGCTTGTATCCATCATTACATTGTCATGTAGGACAATTCCAATATCCTAAAAGTGCCCTCGTGTTACACCTATTCTTCCCTTGCCCTCTCCTAGAACCTCTGTTGACCACTGTCTTTATATCAATATTACAAGTTCTTCCATTGCTAGAATAATAATAAGTCTAAATAGAATAATAATAGAATAATATTAAGTCTACTTTAGTTCATTGTTCATTCCCTAATCTTGAGGATTTTAGGATAGTGATGCCAACTCTGTCTCTGATTGAGAGAGGGCTTAGATGTCATGGGGCAGATGGATGGAACTATCTTGCTTGTAGTTGTGGATACTATCTGTTTTTTGAGATAGGCATTGTCCATCATCATCCTTTTTTAGTTGTCCTGGGTGAGTCCAGTGTCCCTGTGTTTCTCTTTAAAAAAATTTTTGAGGCAAAATGATGTGGACCCAGTATACATTCATCCAAAACAATTCCATATGAACTTCATATTCTTATTCTTACGTATAGGGGGGAAAGGAGAACTTGCTGCCCCCTCCCACCAAAAAAAAAAAAAAAAAAAAAAAAAAAAAAACATTGAAGGTTCACAAGGACATTTTCTTGATTTTTTTGTCTACTTTGTTTACACAAGTGATTCAAATCATAAAATATAATGTGAACAATAAGAAAGAGTAAAAAGTAAAAAGGGCCATTTCTTGTAAAAGGATAAGAGGAAATGGGGTGGGGAATGTATTGGAACTTCAGAGTTGGGGGAGGTAAGGCGTGGTAGAGGCTCAGGCAGTTACTGTTTCCATCCAAAACCTTCACCAGGAAATTGAAGGAATTCAAAATATCCTAAAGGACCCTAAGCAAATGTTCAGCCGCTTTCAAAAGTAATTTTAGTTCAACCCTGAGGCTACCCCCAAGATCTCAGAAACCAGGCTTGTAATCCTTTTTCTACCACTAACTTGTGAACCTGACCTAATCATCAGATTCTCTGGTCCTACTTTCTTTGTCTCCAAAATGAAAGGAGAGAATAATTTTCTTCTAGCTCTAATATTCTATAAATATTCCCATCCTCATTCTTAGGACTAAAGAAAACCTTTATCTCTCTCCCCACTCCCCTAACAAAGCCACTCTGGTTCCTCACTCTCAACAAATCAGCTCAACTTTATAACCTTTAAAATTGGCTAGGCTAGGTTGAGGCAACAAATAAACACCCAATTCACAAAGGTTTATTTCCCACTCTTAAAAATCCCAGTGCAAGTTGGGAAACTCCAGGATAGCTGTAATCCATGTGGTGACTTGACCATGCAGGAAATTTCTGTTTTGTGGCTCTTCCATCCCCGGGCAAGTCCTCTACAATTGCCAGAGCACATGGAGGAATCAAATCAACTCTTCTTAGCTTCCCTAGTTTTGCAACTAGTTTCTCCCAGTCTGTGACTCACGTTTCACTCTTTTAATACTGACTTTTGAAAAACAGAATCTGTTAATCTTTGAAATCAGTTTTATTGAGGTATAATTTAATTGACATAGAATTTACCCATTGTAGTGTATGATTCATTTGATTTTTACCAAATTTATAAAATTTTGCAACCATCACCACAATCCAATGTTAGAACATTTCCATCACCCCAAAAATTCTGTCATTCCCATTGCAGTCAATCCCTGCTTCCATTCCCAGTCCCACCAATCTTAGTTCTTCTCTATGGATTTTCTTTTTCTGGACATTTCATATGGAATAGCTTATTTCATTTAACATGATTTTTTTGAGGGTCATCCGTGCTGTAGCATATATTAGTAATTCATTCCTTTTTATAGCAGAGTAGTATTCCATTGTATGGATAACCACATTTTGTTGATGTATTCATCAGTGGACATTTGGGTTGTCTCCATGTTTTGTCTGTTATGGATATCGCTACTAAGAACATCTTTCATTAGTGTCTATTTAGAAGTTTTTCATGGACATATTTCATTTCTCTTGGATTTATGCCTGGCAGTAGAATTGCTGAGTCATATGGTAACTCAATGTTTAACAATTGAAGAACTATCAAGTCATTTTCCAAAGTAGTTGTACCATTATACATTCCCACCATCAATGAGTGGAGACTTCAATTTCTCCACCTCCTCACCAGCACTGTTATTATCTATCATTTAGATTTTGGCTGTCCTATGAAGTAGTATCTCACTGTGGGTTTTTTAATTTGTATTTTCCTAAAGACTAATCATACTGAGCATCTTTTCATGTGTTTATTGGCCAACTGTATATCTTCTTTGGAGAAATACCTAATCAAATCCTTTGCCATTTTATAATTGGATTATTTGTCTTCTTATTATTGAGTTTTGAGAGTCCTTTATCCATCCTAATACAAGTTCCTTATCAGAAAAAAATGATTAAAAAATATTTTCTCCCATTCTTTGGGTTGTAGTTTCACTTTTGATAATAATATTTGAAACATAAAAGTTTTTAATTTCAGAGAAATCCAATCTTTTTTTACCTCTATTTTTCTTTTGTTGATTTTGCTACTGGTATCATATGTAAGAAATCATTGCCTAGTCCATGGTCATGAAGATTTGCTTCTATGTTTCTTTTTCTTCTAAGAATAATATACTTTTTAAAATAGATGCAGTGCTTACATTTAAGTCTGAGGTGCGTTTTGAGTTCATTTTTGTTTTGATGAGAGGTAAGGAGTCCAACTTCATTCCTTTGCCTAAAGATGCACTATTTGTTGAAGAAAGTATTCTTTCTCCATTGAATTGTCTTAACACCCTTGTCAAAAATCAATTGGCAAAGGTTGTAGGGGAAGATGGTGGATTAAGGAGCCCCAGGACTAATTCCTTCCTCCAGAACAACTATTCAACAAGCGGAAACTATCTGAAACAATTGTTTTGAAACTCCAGAGGCCAGAAGAACACTGTACAGCACCCAGGGAAAACTGGAAGGAAGAAGTTGATAAATTGTGATAAAGAACAGTAAATTCTTCTCTCCACATGGTGGCTACTGGTGCCCATTGCCCACTGTCATGGCAGGCCACCATGGGGTCCAGCCCCTGGTTAGCTCACTGGTGACAGGGGTGGCCACAGCCTATCAGTGATCACTGCTTTTGATTAGTGACTTTGGATCACTGGAGGCACAGCTCTGAAGGCCGCCATTGTTTCAACCTACACCAAAGGATGTGATGGAGACTTAAAGATCCTACACTTCTTCAGGGCCGAGGGGGACAGTTACTTAAAGGGCTGCATTTGGTGGGCAAGTCAAGAAAGCTCGGCTTTGGGAATGCATGAAAGAAGTTCTTGGCACCGTTTCTGATACCCTACCCAGGGCAAGTTGGAGCCAGTCTGCACCCCCTTTGTGGTCCTTGGCCCTATTTTCACTAGAAAAGATTAACTTGGGAAAGTCTATTCTGGCATGCCTCTCCTCCCAGAATTTGCCCTCCAGGCAAAAGCAGACTGAGACAACAAAAAGAGTAAAAGAAACTATAGAAGGGGACAGTCTGGGGCAAAGATTTGCCAAACACCTAGAAGAGGGAGGTCTGTCTCCTGGGAAATAGAGGACACATTCGAACTCCTCTCCAAAACAACTAACAAGCAACTGTCCACAACAAGACATAGGCCCAGAAAGACAGGTAAAACCCTGCACAGCGCATTTGCCTTGGGCAGACCTTCCTGATAGGAGGGCTGGGGTTCAAAAAAATCCCTGTCTTATCACTAGCTGGTTACAAAATCAAGAAACTGACCTTTCAGAGAATAAAGTCCAGAGACAACATTTTAAAATATTAAAATGTATAGTGTGCAACAAAAAAGTACAAGACAAACAAAGAAACAAGAAATGATGGCCCATCCAGTGGAAGAGGATAAAAACCCAGAAAACACAAATGAAGAAGACCAGAATGTGGACATACAAAACAAAGTCTTTAAAATATAATCTTAAAAATGCTCAAGGGTATGAAGGAAAATAGAGAGAAAAAAACTAAAGGATATCAGGAAAACAATGAATGAGCAATACGAGAATCTTAATGAAGAGAGAGAAATTTTAAAAAGAAACCAAAGAGAACTACTGGAGTTGAAGACCACAATAACAGAAATGAAAAATTCCAGGGAGGTTTCAAGAGCAGATTCAACCTGCCAGAAAAAAGAATCAGTGAACTCTAAGACACTTGAAATGAGTGAGACTGAGGAGCAGAAAGAAAAAAATAATTATAAAAAGCAAATATAGCCTAAGACACCTCTGGGACACCACCAAGCCTACCAATGTATGTAGCATGGGAGTCCCAAAAAGATAAGAAAGAGAGAAAGGGGCAGACAGAATATTCAAAGAAATAATGACAAAGAATTTCCCAAACTTAGAAAAAGACATAAATATGCACATCCACGAAGCCTAGAGAACACCAAATAGGATAAACAGGAAAAACATACACCCCAACATATATTGATCGCAATATCAAATGCAAAGGACAAGGAGAAAGTTTTAAAAGCTGCAAGAGAAAAGCAACATGCTATGTACAAGGAAATCACAATTGGAATGAGTGCCTATTTCTCATCAGAAACCATGAAGACAAGAAGGCAGTGGGTTGAAACACTTAAAACTCTGAAAGAAAACAACTGCTAACCAAGAATTGTATATCTGGTAAGACTTTCTTTCAAAAATGAGGAAGACATTAAGACATTCCTGGTTAAACAAAACTGAGGGAGTTCAACATCACTAAACCTGCCCTACAAGCAATGCTTAAGGGAATTCTTCAGACTGACAGGGAAGGACTCTAGACAGTGGTTCAAAACAGCATAAAGAAATAAAGACCTGCAGAAAAGGCAAAATTTGGGTAATTATAAATGTCAATATTATTGTAGTGTATTGTTTGATATGTAATTTCACTTCTTACTTCCTACAGGTGCTAAAATGCAAAATCATTAAAAATTATAAATCTATAGTTTTGGACATACAATGTACAAAGATATAAGTGGTAAACAAGTTCAAAAAAAGGTAGGGGACAGACATTGTGGTGGTTTGAAACTGTATGTACCCCAGAAAAAGCATGTTCTTAAAGTTATTCCTTACCTGCGGGTGTGGAACCATTGTAAGTAGGATCTTTTGATGAGGCTACTTTAGTTAAGGTGTGGCCCATCTCATTCAGGATGGGTATTAATCCTATTATTGGAGTACATTATAAATGGGATGAATACAGAGATATAAAGTAAAAGCCATAGAAGCCAGAAGATGAAAGCAATGAAACCCAAAAGAGAGGGAGAGACAAGCAGATATCGCCATGTGCCTTGCCATGTGACAGAGGAGCCAAGGATTTCCAGCAACCAGTCTTCAGGAGGAAAGCATCCCCTTGATGATGCCTTGATTTGGACATTCTCATGGCCTCAAATTGTAAGCTGATAAATTCCCATTGTTTAAAGTCAGCCCATTTCATGGTACTCTCTTTGAGCAGCCTGAGTAAGAAAAACAGATTTTGGTTTAAACCCAAGAGAGTGGGGTGCTCCTATTTCAAATGCCAAAGATCTGGAAATGGCTTTGGAATTGGTTAATGGGTAGAGGCTGGAAGATTTGTGGGCTGTTTGATAGAAAAAATTTAGATTCCTTTGAAGAGATATATGGACATTAAAGGTTCTTCCAATGAGACCTTGAACAGAAATGATGAATGTGTTATTGGAAACCAGAGGAAAAGTGATTCATTTCTTAAAGTGGCAAAGAATTTGTCAAAATTGAGTTCTGATGTCAGAAGGAAGGCAGAATCTAAAAGCAATGAGCTTGGATGTTTAGCTGAGATTTCCCAGCTAAATGTGAACAGTGGAGCCTGCTTTCTCCTAGAAGTTTATATTAAAATGTGAGAGAAAAGGGATAAGCTGATAATTGAACTTATGGGCATGAAGAAATCAGAAATTGGTAATTTGGAAAATTATGAGCTTCCAGAAAGCAAATCCCCAGAGAATAGTACTCCATGTGAGGGTTTAACTGAACATGGATCCAGTCAGCCATTTTAGTGCAAGTCAGGATTGGAAGTGAAGTTATCCAGAAAGGGTTGGTGGAAAGTACTTTTATCTGATGGTTTACACCTGTTTTCCTTCTAATTTCTGCCTATAAGACTGGGAATGTTTATCTTATGCTTGGCCATCCTTGTATATCGGAAGCAAATGACTTGTTCTCTAGGTTCTACATGTACACAGCCAGAAAGGAAGTGTGTCCCAGGACACACTAAACACCTATAACTGATTTCAAAGAGACATTGTACTTAGCATTGTTACTGAAATGACTTAAGACTTTTGAGATACTGTGATGGAATGAATGTATTTTATATGTGGAAAGAACACTTTTTGTGGTCCAGAAGGTAGAGTGTGGTGATTTAAAACTGTGTGTATACCAGAAAAGCATGTCCTTAAAGTTAACCCATTCCTGTGGGTATGGATCCATTGTAAGTAGGAACTTTTGATGAGGCTACTTTAGTTAAGGTAAAGTTAACTAATGATTCACCTCATTCAGGATGAGTCTTTATCTTATTACAGGAAGCTTTTTTAAATGGAGACCAAAATAATACAGAAAGAGAATAAGAAAGCCATGGAAGCAAGGAGCTGAAAGCAACAAAACCTGGAAGAGAAGGGAGAGACCAGCAGATGCCACCATGTGCCTTGCTATGTGGCAAAGAAACCAAGGATCACTGACACCCAATCTTCAGGAAGAAAGCATCATCTTGAGGATAGCTTGATTTGGACATTCTCATGGTCTCAAACTGTAAACTAATACATTTCCTTTGATTAAAATCAAGCCATTTGATGATATCTGCTTTTAGCAGCCTAGGAAACTAAAACAGATGGGTATAGGAAAAGTATATGCTATTGAAGACAAGTTGGTATCAAACAAAATATGATTGTTACATATTTAGTATATTAAACTTTAACCCTATGATAACTATAAGGAATATAGATGAAAAACATATCCAGATAGAAAAAAGAAGACACCCGATATGGTTAAAAAAAAAAAGAAAGAAAGAAATACAAAAGATGGCATTAATGAAAAAAGCAAGGGACAAAAAAGGTATAAGACATAAAAGACTAGATAACAAAATGGCAAAAGAAAGTCCTGCATCATCGGTAGTGTCTTTTTTAAAATATATTTTTTATTTGTTTTTTAAAGATATGTAGATTACTTAAAATGTTACATTAAAAAAATACAAGGAATTCTCATATGCCCCACTCCCCACACCTCCCACTTTTCCCCATATTAACAACTTCTTTCATTGATGTGGTACATTCATTGCATTTGATGAACACATTTTGGAGCATTGCCACTAAGCATGGATTATAGTTTACATTGTAGTTTACACTCTCTTCAACTCAATTCTGTAGGTTATGGCAGGATATATGATGGCCTGTATCTGTAGGTTATGGCAGGATATATGATGGCCTGTATCTATCATTGCAATGTCATTCAGGACAATTCCAAGTCCCAAAAATGCCCCCATATTACACCTCTTTTTCCCTCTCCCTGACTTCAGCACCTCCAGTGGCCACTGTCTCCACATCAATGATATAATTTTCTTCCATTGCTAGAATCACAGTAAGTCTATAGTAGAATACCAGTAAGTCCACTCTAGTCCATATTTTATTCCCCAATCCTGGATTCTGGGATGGTGATGCCTACTCCACCTCTAATTGAGAGGGGGCTTTGATCCCATATGGCTAATGGGACTCTCCTGCTTGTAGTTGTAGACCCTCTTGGCTCCTCGGTGTGGTGGCTGTCCATTTTCACCTCCTTGTTAGTTGAACTGGACAGTAGGTTTTGCAACTCTGCTGAGGCTCAGGGCCCAGTTGGCACATGGAGAGCCCAGAGATTCAAGCCTCTTGAATGTACACCTGCCAACTCCAGCACCAACTATAGATTCAAATAGAAGGGACAAAAAAGGTATGTGTAGAGAAGTCACAACTGAGTCCAACTCTGTCATGCTTGGGAGCACAAACTCCAAAGTAGGGCCCACTGGCTAGGCACCAAACTCCGGAGCTGTCTGCCATGACTGTAGGACCTGGGTGTCTCCAGAGCTCTCAGGAGCCCCACTATTTGGGGTAGTATCTACTTTGGCAGTCTATGAGATCCTGCTGAGATGTGCATAAGCATTGCTTCTCTGATGACCTCTTGACTCACTTTGAAGTCTCTTAGCCATGTAAACTCATTTGTCTTTACCTTTTCCCCCTTTTATTCAAGGTCTTTTTCCAGTTACATCACCAGCCTGTACTTGGTAGTAATCCCCCCTTGGTGCCAGGGAGGCTCATCCCTGGGAGTCATGTCCTATGCTGGGAGGAAGGTAATGCATTTATATGCTGAGTTTGGCTTACAGACAGGCCACATTTGAGCAACATGGAGACTCTCAGGAGGTAACTTTTAAGCACCCTACAACACTAGGCAATGCTAGTTGCAATTTTAAGAGCAAAGTCTCATAAGGATCATTGTAAATATCAAGGGCCCATCAATGGACTATCCTTCTTCACTAGGCATTGCCCCTGTACTTGGGGGATTGTTGCTGTTCCATTAGAGAATGTGGCAGAGCTCCCCAGGATGGGAAATCAATATTTTTTGGGTTATTGTGTGAATCTCTACCTACTGTGGCAATGCCCTATGAACATTTGAACACATTTATACACCTTATATGTATGCCCAGGCAAAGTTCCTCCCATGTATACACCATCACTGACACCCCACACCAATGATCCTCCCCTGCCACAGTTGTAACCCTTCTGTAATCCAAAACTTCTTCAAAAATGAAGCCAAGAGGGACATGGATGTGGCTCAAGGGATTGGGCTCCTGTCTACCATATAGGAAGTCCAGGGTTTGATTCCTGGGGCCTCCTGGTAAAAGGCAAGCTGGCCCATATGGCAAGCTGACCAGAGCAGAGAGGTGACCCACATGGAATGCTGACCGACGCAGGAGTGCTGACCCGAGCAGGACTGCTGACCTGCACGGAGACCTGGCACAGCAAGATGATGCAACAAAAAAAGACAGAGGAGAGACAATAAGAGATGCAGCAGACCAGAGAGCTGAGGTGGCACAAGAGATTGAGCACCTCTCTCCCACTCTGGAAGGTGCCAGGATCGGTTCCCAGTACCGCCTAAAGAGAAGACAAGCAGACACAGAAGACCACAAAGAGAGCAGACAGTGAGCACAAAACAATGACGGGGGGGGGGAGAAATAAATAAAATCTTTAAAAAAAAATGAAAGCAAGAATTTCATCTAATATGATTAATAAGAAAATGAAATAATAATGATAGTTTTAAACATGACATAAAATACAGAAAAAATTTTTAAATAAAATTTAAAAATTGAGATATTAACAATAATGAACAATATTTTTAAAAATTGTTTTTGACATTTTGCCTTTCATCACTGTATGATCTGTTGTCCTTTATGTACAATGACATTTTATTCCATTTATTCCCCCAGTGTCTTACTTTTTTTCATTTTGTCTTCAAAGAAATTTTAGGTCACAGTAAATCACATACAGAATACAGGGGGCTCCCATTTACCTAATATACTCCTCTTTTCCCCCCTTCCCGTATTAATAATCTTTTTATATGTGGATGATACATTTGTTACAACTGATGTACAAATGTTGAAACATAGCTACTAACCATGGTCAATGGTTTACATTATGGTTTACATTTTGGACCACACACTTACATAAATTTTTGATGAAATTTAACATGACCTGTAGCCATCTTTGCAAGATCATGTAGAATACTTCCATGTCCCCCAAAATACCCCCTGTTCCATCTGTTCTACTCCTCCCTCCCCCTCCTCTTGTGGCCCACGACAACCACCAGGCTTCACTCCCTGAAGGACAAGATTCATAGTTACTTACAACTAAACTGTGGGCTTGACATACTGGTCTGTCCTCCCTTTTTAGCCATTACACATGCTCTCAAGAGACTCCCGCCCCTCTATCTGAGAACATATTGGGCCTCCCCAGGATGGAAGTCCAACTCCTTCCCACTATTTCTGTGGGTCTCCACCCACTGATACAACACACTATGACAAAATGATCACTTGCACATTCCCTAGAATCCTACCCCAGGTGCACCCTGTTCCAAATACTCCCCTAACCAACACCCTAACCTGTAACCCTCCCTTGTCATATTGCCAAAATAGCTCTCCCAACACTGTAGTTTCAACCACATACCCACCAATAGCCAGTGTTCACCTGCTCCCTCCCCCAACCCTCACCCCAGTTCCATGGACCATCCAACCCACCTCCATACTCTACATCCCTGTCAAACCTGCAGGGCCCATTGCAATAGTATCACTACACTCCTGTCATATCCCTTCACTGCACAACTACACACTTCCACCTTATCATAGATTTCCCCCATATGGGCATTGGCTCACAAACTTCTACATTTCTATTTTCTGGAAACCTATCTTCCAGACTTTAACTCAGTGAGTCTGCTCAATTTGCTTAATTCATATCAGTGAGGTCATGTAATATTTGTCCTTCAATGCCTGGATTGTTTCACTCAACATAAGATCCTTAACATTCATCCATGTTATCCTGTGTGTTAGTATTGTATTCCTTCTTACAGCTGCATCATATTCCATTGTATGTATATACCACATTTTGTTTATCCATTCATCTGTTGATGGGCATTTGGGTCGATTCCAACTTTGGCAATGGTGAATAATGCAGCTCTGAACATTGGTGTGCATATATCTGTTCATGTCCTTGCTTTCAATTCTTCAGTGGAATTGCTGGATCATATGACAGATCTATACTTAGTTTTTTGAGGAACAACCACAGTGTCCTCCACAATGGCTTCACCATTCTACATTCCCACCAGTAGTGTGTGAGGGTTCCCATTCTCCACATCCTCTCCAGCACATATAGTCCTTTGTTTTTTTAATAGCCACTAGTCTAATGGGTATAAGATGATATTTCATTGTAGTTTTGATTTGCATTTCCCTAATAGCTAGTGATATTGAGCATCTTTTCATGTGCTTTTTTTTTTCCCCTATTTTATTTTATTTTATTATTATTTTTTATTATGGGTAAAAATCAAAATTCTCACAATACATACAAACATTTGCAAAATGATATATAAATATATATGCATATATGTGTATTTGCTTACAAAAATGTTATTTATATATATATATATATACATATATTTTAAGAGGTGCTTAGATTACCCAAAATATTACATGGAACCCACTGGGATTCCCATGTTGCCCACCTCACACACCTCCCACCACATCCCACACAAACATCTCCCACAGTGTGGCCCACCACCCTCAATGAACTTACACAACCTGGAGCCTTGCCACCAACCATAGACCACAGTTCACACTGTAGACCACACTCTCTCCCACTCAGTTCTGAGTGGTGTGTGCTGATTTAAAATGGCCTACATCCATTGCCACAACAGTACTCAGGACAACCTCCAACTCCCAAAGAAGCCCCTGTATTTCAACTGCTCATCCCCTCCCTACCCAAAAACTGTCAAGTGGCCACTGGCTCCACCTCATTGTTATAATTTCTTGCATTGCTAGAATCACCATATGTGAACAAGAGAATACCATCAAGTCCACTCTAGTCCATAGTTCTTCCCCCAATCCAGAGGGGACTGGGATGATGATGTCCACTCCAACTCCAGGTGAGAGAGGGCTTATATCCCATGGATATGGTGGGTGGGATGATCCTGCCTGCAGATGCAGGCCCTCTCCATTCCCTGGGATGGCCATTGCCCATCGTTGTCTCCTCACCAGGTGACTTGGATGAGTCCATTGAGCTGTAGGGTAGGAGTTGCAGCTCCACCTAGATTTCATG
>JAKSZT010054226.1:10203839-10223542 GCA_026826555.1 Tolypeutes matacus
CTGAGTGGGAGAGAGTGTGGTCTACAGTGTGAACTGTGGTCTATGGTTGGTGGCAAGGCTCCAGGATGTGTAAGTTCATTGAGGGTGGTGGGCCACACTGGGAGATGTTTGTGTGGGATGTGGTGGGAGGTGTGGGAAGTGGGCAACATGGGAATCCTAGTGGGTTCCGTGTAATATTTTAGGTAATCTAAGCACCTCTTAAAATATATGTGTGTATATATATATAAATAACATTTTTGTAAGCAAATACACATATATGCATATATATTTATATATCATTTTACAAATGTTTGTATGTATTGTGAGAATTTTGATTTTTACCCATAATAATAATAAAATAAAATAAAATAAAAAAAATAAAAATAAAAAAATAAAAAACAGTGGATCATAAGTATTGGAAAGGATGTGGAGGAATGGGAACACTCATCCACTGCTGGTGGGATTGTGGAATGGTCCAGCCATTGTGGAGGACAGTTTGGCGGTTCCTCAAAAAACTAACTATAGAACTTCCATATGATCCAGCAATTCCACTGCTGGGTATATATCCAGAAGAATTGAAAGCAAAGACACGAACAGATATATGCACACCAATGTTCATAGCTGCAGTATTCACTATTGCCAAAAGTTAGAATTAACCCAGGCATCCTTCAATAGAAAAGTGGATAAACAAAATGTGGTACATACATACAATGGACTATTACTCAGCTGTAAGAAGGAATAAAGGGCTAACACACAGTATAACATGGATGAATCTTGAGGACCTTATGTTGAGTGAAGCAAGCCAGGCATTGAAGGATGAACAGTACATGAGCTCACTGATTTGAATTAAGCAAATTGAGCAGACTCAGAGAGCTATTGTCTGGAAGATAGGTTTACAAGGAATAGAAAGAAAGAAGGTTTTGAGGCAACACCCATATGTACATAATCTATGGTAAAGTGAAAGTGTGTAGACGCATATTGAAGGGATATGACAAGAGGGTATTGATATTATTGGGTTGGGTGGTAGAGTTGACAGGTGGATAGTTTGGGAAGGGTGGGTTGGAAGGCCCAGGGCACTGAAGGGAGAGTTGGAAGGGGGACCAGATAAACACTGGGGATTTGTGTGTATGTGGTTGAAAGTACAAAGTTGGGAATGCTCTTATGGCAATATGACAATGAAGGGTCACGGGTTTAGGGTGTTGGATGGGGGGGCATTCGGGACAGCACACACCTGGAGTAGGCTTCTAAGGAGGGTGTGAGTGATCATTCTGTCACAATGTGTTGTATCAGTGGGTGGAGACCCACATAATGAGTGGGTAGGAGTTGGACTCCCATCCTCGGGAGGAATGATTTGTTCACAGGCGGAGTCTCTCGAGAGCATGGGTGGTTCCTAATAAGGGAGGACAAACCAGTGTGTCAAGAACTCAGTCTTGTTGCATGTAACTATGAATCTTGTCATACAATGAGTGAAGCCGTGGGCCCTGAGGCGGGGAGAGGGAGGAATAGAATAGATTGAAAAGAGGATATTTAGTGGGCAGTGGAAGTGTTCTGCATGATCTTACAATGATGGACACAGGACATGGTAAACATCATCAAAATTTATAAAAGTGTACAGTCTAAAATGTAAACCATAATGTAAACCACTGACCATATTAAGTAGCTATGTTTCACTATTTGTATATCCGTTATAACAAAGGTACCAGACATATATAAAAAGGTATTACTATGGGAGGAGGAAATGGGGAGGATATTGGGTATTGGGAGTCTCCTGTATTCTGTGTGTGACTTTGCTGTGACCTAAAACTTCTTTGAAAACAAAATTAAATATGGTGAGACTCTGGGGAATGAGTAGGGGAAGGTGCCACGGTACAGACAGGACACCAGATAATGCAGTGATAAAAGGCAAAATGTCAAAAAAATTTTTTTTTTTATTTTTCATTTTTTTAAATATCCCAATCTTTTAATTTTATTTTATTTTTAGTTTTTTTAAAAAATTTTGTATTTTATTTCTTATATTTAAACTTATCATTATTGTTTCATTTTCCTATTAATTGTATTTGGCTATTATAATTGCTTCATTTTTGAGGAAGCTTTGGATCAGAGAAAGGTTAAAACTGGGGGAGGGGGGGAGGATTGGTGGTGTGGGGTGTCAATGATGGGGGATGCATGGGAAGAAATTCACCTAAGCATACGTATAAGTTATGTAAAAATGTTCAGATGTTCACAGGGCATTGTCACAGTGGGTGGAGACTCACACAATAACCAAGAGAATACTGAATTCCCATCCTGGAGAGCTCTGCCACATTCCATAAGGGAGAAGCAACAGTCCCCCAAGTACAGGGGCAGTGACTGGTGAAGGAGGATGATCCACTGATGGGCCCATGATATTGACGACTAGGCTTATGAGCCTTTGCTTTTGATATTGAAACTTAGCCTATTGTTATGGTGTGCCTAAGGGCTGCCTCCTGAGAGTCTCCATGTTGCTCAAATGTGGCCTCTCTCTAAGCCAAACTCAGTATATGAATGCATTGCCTTTCCCCCAGTGTGGGACATGACTCCCAGGGATGAACCTCCCTGGCACTGACAGATTGCTACCAAACACCAAGTAGCAATGCAACTGGAAAAAGACCTCAAATAAAAGGGTGGAAAGGTAAAGACAAATGAATTTATATGGCTAAGAGACTTCAAAGTGAGTCAGGAGATCATCCCAGAGGTAACGCTTATGCACATCTCAGCAGGAACTCATAGACTTCCAAAGTGGATACTACCCCAAATAGTGGGGTTCCTGAGGGCTCTGGAGACACCCAGGTCCTATGGTCATGGCAGATAGCTCCGGAATGTGGTGACTTGCCAGTGGACCCTACTTTGGAGTTTATGCTCCTGAGAGTGACAGAGTTGGACTCAGTTATGTTTTCCCTGCTCATGGCTCACCTATCCCTTCTATTTAAACCTATACTCAGTGCTGGACTTTGTAGGTGTATGTAGCCATTGGGCAATTTGATGTAATTATGAATTCCAAAAATATAATTGGATCATGCTTGTAAACTGATCTGTTAATCTGGACATGATTATGTTGTGATTAGGGCATTGACTGGCCCATGTCAGTAAGGCATTGAGCCCCACCCCTTGGTGGGTGGGGGAAGAAAATATAAAAGGCATCACAAAGAACAGAGTTGCAGCAGTTTTTGAGAAGCAGTTTTGATGTTGGAGTTTTGATGTTGGAAAGAAGGCCCCAGGAGAAGAGAAGTGAGCCATTCACCTGATAGTCTACAGCTGACCTTGTGGAGGAACCAGAGGAGCTAAACCCAGAGAGAAATGCAGCCCTGGGAAGAGAGGAACCCAAGAAGTCTGAACCCTAGCAAACGTCAGCAGCTGTCTTGCTCCAACACGTGGCAATGGACTTTGTTGACAGAAGAAACTTAATGCTTTATGGCCTGGTATCTGTGGACTTATACCCCAAATAAATACCCTTTATACAGACCAGCCCATTTTTGGTATTTCACATTAGCACCCCTTTGGCTTACTAATACAGTGTACATCCAGAGACTCGAGTTTTTGGGCTGTCCATGTGCCAGCTGGGACTGGAACCTTGGCAGAATTGCAACACCTACTCTACAACTGATTGTACTCAACCATGACAACTGGCGGGGAGATGACGATGGGCAATGACCATCCCAAGTAATGGAGAGAGTCTGCAGCTGCAGGCAGGATAGTCCCATCCATCTTCCCCATGGGATATAAGCCCCCTCTCAATTGGAGATGGAGTGGATGTCACCATCCCAGAATCCTCGGGATTGAGGGCAAAGCTATGGACTAAGTGAACTTACTGGTATTCTACTATAGACATATTGTGATTCTAGCAATGGAAGAATCATTGATCCACAACATTGATGTGGAGCCAGTGGCCACTGGAAGCTCTGAGGGTAGGGAGAGGGAAAAACAGTTGTAATATGGGGGCTTTTACTAAACTTGGGAATCATCCTGAGTGATGTTGCAATAACAGATATAGGCCATTTTACATCATCACATAACATGCAGAATTGTGTGGGAGAGAGTGTAGACAACAATGTGAACTATGGTCCATGCTTAAGAGCAAAGCCCTAGGATGCATTATCAATTGCAATGAATGTGCCATACTAATAAAGGATGTTTATGTGGGAGGGTGTGGTAAGCGTGGGGAGTGGGGCATATGGGAATCCCTATATCTTTTGTGTAACATTTATGTAATCTAAGAATCTTTTTTTAAAAAATTAAAAAATAAATAAAGTAATTAAGATATATACCAAAAAAAAAAAAAAAAAAAAAAGAGTTACCTCCTAAAAGCCTACTTGTTGCTCAAATGTGGCCTCTCTCTAAGCCAAACTCAGAATATAAACTTACTACCTTCTCTCCATTGTGGGACATGGCTCCCAGGGATAACCTCTCTGGTACCAAGGGATTATTACCAAGCACCAACTAGTGATGCACTTGCAAAAAGACCTTGACCAAAAGGGGGAAATATTAAATACAAGTGAGTTTTTATGTCTGAGAGATTTAAAAGTGAGTTGGGAGGTCATTCCAGAGGTTACACATATGCACATCTTAGGAGGATCTCACTGACTGCCACAGTAAACAGTGCCTCAAGAAGGGGTGCTCCTGAGGGCTCTGGAGACATCTGGACACTATAGGCAGGGCAGACCTTGCCAGGAATTCAGCACCCTGTCAGTGGGCCTTACCTTGTAATATATCTATCTTCCCAATGTATCAGAGTTGAACTCATTTATAATTTTCCTACACATGGTTCTTATGACTTTTTTATTTGAACCTATAATTAGCACTGTGATGGTTAGGCTAATGTGTTAACTTGGCCAGATAATTGTGCCCAGTTGTCTGGTCAAGCAAGCACTAGGATAACTATAATACTAGGACATTGTATTATCAGTCACCAGTGATTTTATTGCATAGATGGCTGATTACATCTACAATCAACCAAGGAGATTGCCATCAGCAATGAGTGATGTTTTATCCAATCAGTATTGCCTTAAAAGGGGAAATGATTTCAGCATTCAGAGAGAATTTTCCAGTTTGACTTCAGACAGCCAACATCTCCTGGGAATTAATCAAGGACCTTCATTGGAGCTTCTTGTTTGCAGCTTACCTGTGGAATTTGGATTTGTGCATCCCCACAGTCATGTGAGAATTTTATAAAATCTTATACTATTTACAGATATTTCTTGTTGATTCTGTTTCTCTAGAGAACCCTGATTAATACAGCTTGGTACCAGGAGTGGGGTTTTGAGGAACAGAATCTTAAACATGGGATTTCTGAAGTGGTTCTGGGTGTTTTGCAATTGGCTCTCTAATGTAATTGGACTCAAGGGTACTAATGACTCCTGTTCCAATAATCAAGAGGCCACTAACAGTCCATGGTGTGAATTGGTAATGGAGATACACAAAATAACATCACTGGATTCCCTTACTTCCATGCTTGTAAGAGGCCATGATCTGGGTGAGGGTGTTTTCAACATCTTAACAGAGTTTTGTGAAATCAAATGCACAGTGATTTTGGCTGTGATACTCTGGATCCATTTACAAAAGAAAGGGATGAGTTAAAGTCTTCAAATTTGCAACTTAAACACTGCATGAATGATGTGAAAGTTCCTATGCGTGCTCTGAAAGAAAATCTTGTTTCATGCAGCCAAACTTGAGATCTTTTAAAACCAGACTCAGTGTCTCATTGTACATGTAACAGAGTTACAAAGGAAACTAAAATCTCAACCTTGCAGGGTGTCTGCTGTTAAAATGAAGGCATTGATTAGAAAGGAGTAGAACCCTGAGGACTGGGATGGAGACATATGGGATGATGATGATATTGGTGGGGCCATTGAAACCTTAAATTCTGCTAAAACTTTGTCAGATAAACCTGTGATGGCCAGCTCTGTGTAGACCACACAATGTCAACCTTGTATCACACAGCCTCCAGGTTCAGGCTGCTGTGCAAGCTGCACTACCACTTGGGTCATATGAACCAGCAGATCCAATGGTGCTGGAAGTTTCAGGGGCAAACAGAGATGCCTTCTGGAGCCTTTGGCAGGCCCCTATAGAAGAATCGCAATGCAGACCTTTAGGATTTTGGAGCAAAGCCCTGCCATCCTCTGCAGATAACTACTCTCCTTTTAAGAAACAGCTTTTGGCTTGCTACTGGGCCTTAGTAGAGACTGAACATTTAACCATGGGCCATCAAGTTACCATGAAACCTGAATTGCCTATCATGAGCTCGGTATTGTCTGACCCACCAAACCATAAGGTTGGGTGTGCACAGCAGCACTCCATAATAAAGTGGAAGTGGTATATACAAGATAGGTCTTGATCAGGTTCTGAAGGCACAAGTAACTTATGTGAGGAAGTAGCCCAAATGCCCATGGTCATCACCCTGCCATGTTACCTACTCTTTTCCAGCCCACAGCTCCCAAGCCTTTTGGGGAGTCCCTTATAATCAGTTGACTAAGGAAGAGAAAACTTAGGCCTGGTTTACAGATGGTTCTGCACAATATGCAGCCACCCCCTAGAAGTGGACAGTTGCAGCATTGCAGCCCCTTTCTGGGACGTCCCTGAAGGACAGTGGTGGGGGGTAAATCCTCCCATTTGGCAGAACTTTGAGCACTGCACCTGGTTGTTCATTTTGCTTGGAAGAAGAAATGGCTGGAGGTGCATTTGTACACTGGTTCATGGGCTGTTGCCAATGGCTTGGCTAGATGGTCAGGGACTTGGAAGGAACATGATTGGAAAATTGATGACAAAGAGGTCTGGGGAAGAGGTATGTGGATAGGTCTTTCTGAGTGGGCAAAAAAAACATGAAAATATTTGTGTCCCACGTGTATTCTCACCAGGGGGTGACTTCAACAGAGGAAGATTATTAATCAAGCAGATAAGATGACCTGCTCTGTGGCTAATGCTTAGTCTCTTTCCCCAGACACTCCTGTCATTGCCCAAAGGGCTCATGAACAAAGTGGCAATGGAGGTAGGGAAGGAGGTTATGCATGGGCTCAGCAACATGGACTTCCCCTCACCAAGGTTGACTTGACTACAGCCACTGCTGAGTGCCCAATCTGCCAGCAGCAGAGACCCACACTCAGCACCCAATATGGCAGCATTCCCTTAGGTGATCAGCCTGCTACCTGGGGGCAAGTTGATTACATTGGACCACCTCCATCATGGAAGGGGCAGCAATTTGTTTTAACTGGAATAGATGCATACTCCAGATATGGGTTTGCATTCCCTGCATGCAATGCTTCTTCCAAAACTATAATCTGTGGATTTACCAAATGTCTTATCCACCACCATGGCATTCCACATGGCATTGATCCTGATCAAGGAATCCATTTCACAGCAAATTTTGTGCAGGAATGGGCACAATGGGCACATGCCCATGGAATTCATTGGTCTTACAATGTTCCTCATCATCTTGAAGCAGCTGGATTGATAGAATGGTGGAATGGTCTCTTGAAGACTCAATTATGGCACCAACTATGTGGCAATACCTTGCAGGGCTTGGGCAATGTTCTCCAGGAGGCTCTATATGCTCTAAATCTGTGTCAACTCTATGGTGCTTTTTCTCCCATAGCCAGGATTCATGGGCCCAGGAATCAAGGGGTGGAAATGGGAGTGGCACCACTATTATTACCCCTAGTGATCCACTAGGAAAAAATTTGCTTCCTGTCTCTGCAACCTTAAGCTCTGCTGGTCTACAAGTCTTCGTTCCAAAAGGAGGAGTGTTGCCACCAGGGAACACAACAATGATTCCATTGAACTGGAAGATAAGACTGCCACCTGGCCACTCTGGGATCCTTTTACCTCGGAATCAACAAGCAAAGAACAGAATTACTGTACTGGCTGGGATGACTGATCCTGACTATCAAAGGGAAACAGGACTGCATCTACATAATGGGCGTAAAGAAGAGTTTGCCTGGGATACAGGAGATCCTCTAGAGTGTCTCTTAGTACTGCCATGCCCTGTGATTAAAGTCAAAGGAAAATTGCAACAACTCAATCCAAGCAGGACTAACAATGGCCCAGAATCTTCAGGAATGAAAGTATGGATCACCCCACCAAGCAAAGAACCACAGCCAGCTGTGGTCCTTGCTGAGGGTAATGGGAACATGGAATGGGTAGTGGAAGAAGGTAGTGATAAATATGAACTTTGACCACATGACTGTTACAGAAACAAGGACTGTAATGGTCATGAATCTTTCTTCCTTGTTTTGTAATGAGTATGATTGTATATGTACATAAAACGAATATCTGTTTTCTTCCCTAACCTTTTCCCTTATCATATGACAAGTTGTATTAGTTTCGTGTCATAATATTTAAGAATGTCAAATTTAAGAGTGAATATTACCCAAGGACTTGCACCCTATTCTGTAAGGAAGTAATGCATTTCCAGTTGTATGCAGGACAGTTGAATATTGTTAGGTGGAAATATATATATTGTTTTAATTAGACTAAGTATGGTTTAAAGTGATGTGTATGGTTGCCAAGTTGACAAGGGGTGGGCTGTGATGGTTAGGCTAATGCGTCAACTCGGCCAGATAATTGTGCCCAGTTGCCTGGTCAAGCAAGGACTGAGCTACTTGTAATACAAGGACATTGTATTACCAGTCACCAGTGAGTTTATTACATAGATGGTTGATTACATTTACAATCAACCAAGGACACTGCCGTCAACAATGGGTGATGTTTTATCCAATCAGTTGAATGCCTTAAAAGGGGAAGTGATTTAAGCATTCAGAGAGAATTTTTCAACTTGACTTCGATCAGCCAGTGTCTCCTGGGAACTCATTAAGGACCTTCATTGGAGGCCCTGGTTTGCAGCCTGCCTCCAGAAGTTGGATTTGTGCATCCCCACAGTCATGTGAGAGAATTTTATAAAATCTTATACTATTTACAGATATCTCTTGTTGATTTTGTTTCCCTAGAGAACCCTGACTAATACAAGCACAACACTCATTAAATATATGTACCAGAGACTTAAATCTTTGGTCTGTTTGTATGCAGTTAAGCCCTGAATCTCAGCAGAATTGCAGCCAACACCTATTTTCCAGTTCATCTGACTCACCCAGGACAACTAACAAAAGGATGATGGTGGATAACTCCCATCCCAAAAAACAGAGAGAATCTGCAACTGCAAGGAAGACCGCTCTACCCATCTGCCCCAAGGGATCTAAGCCCCCTCTCAATCAGAAGCAGATTAGGCATCACCACCCCCAGATCCTCAAGACTGAGGAATGAACAAATATAAGGGGGGAAATACAACTATGGACTAAAGTAGACTTACTACTATTCTAGTAGTGGCAGAACTTGTAACATTGATATAAAGGCAGTGGACACCAGAGGTTCTGAGGGGAAGGAAAGGGAAGAATAGGTGTAACGCAGGGCATTTTCAGGACATTGGAATTGTTCTGCATGATATTTCAATGATGGATACAGGCCATTATAGATTTTGTCAAAACCTATAAAATTGGGCAGTGCAAAGTGAAACCATAATGTAAACTATAGACCATGTTTAGTTGCAACACTTCAGCATGTGTTCATCAATTGTAACAAATGTACCATACTAATGAAAGATGTTGTTAATAGGGAAAAGTGTGAGAGGGAGAGGGGTTTGGTATATGGGAATCCCTTGTATTTTTGATGCAACATTTATGTAATCTAAAGCTTCTTTAAAAATTAAACTAAATTTAATTTAATTTAAAAATTAAAAATAAAATGAGTTGGGAAGTTCTTCCATTTTTGGAAGAGTTTGTGAAGGATTGGTAGGAGTTCTTTAAACATTTGCCATATATTTAACTTTCTAAGAAATTGCCGAACCGATTTTACAAAGTGTCTGTAACATTTTACATTCCCAACAACAATATATAAAGGTTTAAATTTCTCCATAGCCTCACAACACTTGTGCAGTATGCCTTTTTATATTATAGCCATTCTGGAGAGTGTGTGTAGAGGAATGTCATTTGGTTTAAATTTGCACTTCCCTGATGACTAATAATGTTTATAATCTTTCCATGTGCTTATTAGCTTATATATTTAGTTGGCATGATACCTATTCAAATCTTTTAAAAATTATGTTGCTTATCATCTTACTACTAAGTTGTAAGAGGTCTTTACATATTCTGAATGCAAACCCTTTATCAGATATATGACTTACAAATATTTTCTCCCAATCTGTGGCTTGTCTTTTCATTTCCTTAATGGCTTAATGGTGACTTTTGAAAGGCAAACAGTTTTAATTTGATCAAGCCAAATCCTATACATGTTTTTCTTTTATGGAGTATGCTTTTTGTATCATATTTAAGAACTCTTTGATTAATCCAAGGTCATAAAATTTTTTCTTATGTTTTCTTCTAGAAATCTACTTTTATAGACTTTTACATACTTTCAGCCTTCACATTTAGGTCTGTGCTCCATTTCAAATTATTTTTGAGTGTATAAAATTAGTGAGGATCTAAATATATCTTTTTGCATATAAATATATAATTGTACGTGCATCATTTGTTGAGAAGATTATCCTTTCCCTCCATTGAGTTGCTTAGTACCTTTGATGAAAAATCAGTTGGCCATAAGGTTTGTTTCTGTTTAATTGACCTATATCCTTACACCAACAAATACCACATTGTCTTGATAAGTATAGCTTTATAGTAAGTTTGAGATTGGGTAGTATAAGTCCTCTTTACTTGTTTTCAAAATCCTTCCGGCTATTCTGGGTCTTTTGCATTTTCATGTAAATTTCAAGACTAGCTTGCCAATTTCTTCCCCACCCCCACCCCCCAAAAAAGCCTGCTGGGATTTTGATCAGCCTTGTTTTGAAGCTATAGCTCAATTTTAATTAAATTGTCTAATTTGTTGGCATAAACTTGTTCATAGTATTCCCAAAGAATCTCTTTAATATCTGTAGTGTCAGTAGTGATGATGAGAAAGAATTGGGAATTTGTGACTTCTCTCTTTTTTTTTTTTTCCTGTTCAGCTTAGCTAAATGTTTGTTCATTTTAAAAATATTTTCCAAAACCAACTTTCGTTTCCATTGATTTTTCTCTTTTTTTTTCCCTCCTCTGTTGTTTTCTGATTTTAATTTCATTGATTTCTAATCTAACCTTTATTATTTCCTTTCTTTTGTTTGCTTTGGGTTTAGTTTGCTAAACTTTTTCTAGTTTCTTAACATTGATAGAGTATTGATTTGAGCTCTTTCTTCTTTTCAAATATAGAAAAGCTAAACATTTTCCTCTAAATATTGCATTACTTTTATTCCAAAAGTTATGTATTCATTTTCATTCATTTCAAAATATGTTCTAATTTCCTTTATTGAGGAGTCTACTCTTCAATTTTCAGATATTTAGGGCTTTCCCAAATTTCTCTGTTATTGATTTCTAATTTAATTTTTATCGTCAGAGAATATACTTCATTTGACTCCAAAACTTTTTAAATGTATGAGGATTGTTTTATGGTGTAACATATGATCTATCTTAAAGAATATCCCATATGTACTTAGAAAGAATTTGTATGCTGTTGTCATTGGTTGGCGTGCTCTCTCATTAGGCCTGGTTGATCAATAGTGCTTTTCAAGACTTCTTTACCCTTTTTGACTTCTGTCTAGTTGTTCTATCAATTATTGAGCTGTATTTTTATTTCTCCTTTCAGTTCTTTCAGGTTTTGCCCCATATATTTTAGAGCTCTCTTGTTTTGTGCATAGACATTTGTAATTGTTATATCTTCCTGGTGAATTCACTGTTTTGTCATTATGAAATGTCCCTTATTATCTCTGGTAATATTTTTTGTCTTAAAGTCTATTTTGTCTCATAAATATAACCACTCCAGCTCTCTCATGGTTATTATATGCATGATATATATTTTAACCCTTATTTTCAATCTTTTGTGCCTTTGAATCCAAAGTGTCTCTTATAGAAAAAATTAGTATCTTAATTTTAATGCAGTCTAAAAAAATGTTGTCTTTTTATTGGAATGTTTAGTCCACTTATATAACATGTAATTATTGATATCGTTAAATTCACATCTGTCATTTTGCTATTTGTTTTCTATATGTCCAATGTGTATTTTGTTACTCTGTTCTTCATTTACTGCCTTCTTTTGCATTAAATAGATATTTTTAGTGTACCATTTACTTCCTTTTGATTTTTTTACATTTTTATGTTATTTTCTTATAGTTACTTCTAACTTAATTCTGTTAAACTATAGAAACTTTGTTCCAGTACAGGACCATCTCCTCCTCCCCCCTTTGTGCAATTATTGTCATATGTATTACATCTATATACGTTGTCAATCCAACATTGAAGTGTTATATGTTACATTGCTGTATGCAAATTTAGATCTTCTAAAGAAGTTAAAAGACCAAAAGTGAAATACATAGTTGTTTATATTTACCACCTATTTACCTTATTTACCTTATTATTGCCTTTCAGCCTAAAGGAATTCCTTTAATATGTCTTTAAGTCAAGGCTGGCAGAAACAAATTTTCTCAGTCTTTGTTTATATGATAATGTCTTTCACCTTTTTATTTTTTGAAGGATAGCTTTGCTGAATATAAAATTAATGGCTGACTTTTTTTAAATATGGCATTTCACTGCTTTCTGGCCTCCATTGTTTCTGATCGGAGTCAGCTGTTAATTGTATCATTGCTCCCCTGTTAAGTTTCTATTTTCTAGTCTTTCGCTTTCCCTATGAGAACTGGCCTACTCTATTGATTTGCCACTGAGATCATAACTCTTATTAACAATGCTATTGGCTATGGGGTTTTTCCTACTCTTTTCCACACTACACAGAACTACTGCACTAACAGTAGAAATGAGAACAGGGGTTGGAGTGGGAGCAGACCCAGGTAAGAGTGCCATATAATCCTACTGTTCTTACCTAAGTTTAGTTATCTTTATGAACAAACATTTCCCAATTTCTTGTACACCTATAGTTGATTTCCAGAGTCTTTAAGTGTTTGTTTTTGACAATTTTGTCCAATTTTATCATGGCTTTTGGGGAGCAGATTTGCTGAATTCCTCACTCTGTTATACCAGAAGCCCTCTCTCCAGAAGTTCTTGATTTGTCTGCAGTCCAATTTATCAATCTTTCATTTATATTATGTTTTTCTTTCATGTTTAAGAAAAAAAAATGCCTACTTCAAAATCATGAGGACATTCTCTTATATTTTCTTCTGGAAGCTTTATTGTTCTAGAAGATTTTATGTTTAGATCTAGCATTCATGTGAAATTAATTCGGTGTGTTGTGTGAAGAGTTAGAGGTAAAGAACCATTTGTCTTTTCCATTCAGATATTCTGATTGATCCAGCACCTTTTTTTACAAAGACCATCCTTAATGCCATTGAGTGGAAGTGATGACTTTGTCATATATGTGTGGAGCTGTTTCTGAGCTTTCTTTTCTATTCTATTGGTCTATTTTTCTATTTTTTCATCAACACCACCCTTTCTTAGTACTTTATTTTATCATTGGTCTTAGTACCTGGCATTATAAATTCTCCCACTTTAGTTTTCTTCATGAGTGTCTTGGCTATTCTAGGTCTTTTGCATTTCTCTACATATTTAGAATCAGATTGTCAATTTCCACAAAAGTTTCTGGAATTTCGGTTAGTGCTTTATTGAATCTATAGGTCAAATTAAGGATAAATGACTCTTTTTTAAAAAGATTTCGGGGACGGATGTGGCTCAAATGGTTGGGTGTCCGTCTCCCATATGGAGGGACCCGGGTTTGAAACCCGGGACCTCCCGGTAAAAAATAAATAAATAATAAATAAATAAATAATTGGGAAGCGGCTGTGGCTCGGTCAGTAGGGCTCCCATTTACCATATGGGAGGCCCCGGGTTCGGTTCCGGGGCCTCCTGGTGGGGGCAGGCCTGCCCGCACAGCGTGGTTGGCTGACCCAGCAAGCACAAGCAGCAAGGGGGGGGGGATAAATGAATAAATAAATAAAATCTTAAAAAATAATAAAAAAATAAAAATAAAAAGATTTCCATCCTTGAACATGGTATATCCCTCCATTTATTTAGGTCTTCTTAAAATTATCAAAAATATTTTGCAGATTTCAACGTAGAGATTTTGCACATCTCTCATTAGATTTATTCCTAAATGCTTGATATTTTAGTACAATGATCAATTCTATTTCTTATTTCCATTCCATTTTATTTCAACTGTTGGTAGTAAACAGAAATTTCTGGATATTATCCTTATATCCAGAAAATTTCTAAAACTCAATTATTAATAGTATTTGTTCATAGATTCATTTGGATTTTCTACATATGCAATCATGTCATATGTGAATAACGAAAAAATTTCTTCCTTTCCAGTCATTATAGCATTTCTTTCTTTTTCTTGTCCTATTGCACTGGCTAGTATCTTGAGTAAAATGTTGAATAGAAATGGTGATAACAAGTCATGTGTTGTTCCTAATCTTAGGAGGAAAGTATTCATTATTTCAAGTTTAAATATGATGTTAGGTTTTTGGATTCACTTTATCAAATTAAATAAGGTTCCTTCTATTCATAGCTTCCTGAAAGTTTATGTCACAAAACTATTTTGATTTTTATTTATATTTTTAATGCATCTGTTGAAATCATCATATGGTTTTTCTTTTATTTCATTATCCTATTATTGTGAATTACATGGACTAATTTTCAAATGTTAAAGCAAAAATTAATTTCTGTCACAAACCCACCTGTTCAGGATTTATTTTAAATATATATGTATATATACTTTCTATTTCATTAGTTTCTATTCTTCTTATTTCCTTTCTTCTACATTCTTTGAATTTAATTTATTGCTCTTTTTTGCTTCTTGATATGGACTCATAGATCATTGATTTTCAGCTTTTCTTTTTTAATATATGCATTTGGAACTATAAATTGCCTTCAGAAGATTGTTTTAGATGTATCCCACAAGCATTTTCATTATCATCTAGTCCAATATATTTTCTTATTTCTTTTGTGATTTCTTCTTTGATCCTTGGATTACTTAGAATTGTGTTACTTTAACTCAAAACATTTGGAAATGTTCTAATTATCAATTTCTGTTATTAATTTCTAACTTAATTCCACTGTAGTCATAGAATATAATTTTATTTCAATATTTTGAAATTAGTTGAAATTGGGTCTCTGGCCCCGTACATAGTCTATTTTGGTAAATGATCCATGAGTACTTAAGAAGAATTTGTAGAAAGGAGCAAGATGGCATCAGTTTAGGAGGGCACTCGCTGACTTGCTCTCTGAGGATGGCTGATTGGGGACAGGGTCCTGCCCAGGAGGTCTG
The DNA here is from genome assembly GCA_026826555.1 of Tolypeutes matacus. NCBI lineage: Eukaryota > Metazoa > Chordata > Mammalia > Cingulata > Chlamyphoridae > Tolypeutes > Tolypeutes matacus. The sequence continues at coordinate 10,219,116 of JAKSZT010054226.1, forward strand.
TGCTGGGATGCACGGAGCGAGAATCTTGGGGACATCAATCTGGAGGGAGCTGGAGGCGAGGTGGATTGCTCGGGAAGGATTCGTGAGTTTTTCCCCTGCCTGTGGTGGTTGACATAGATGGCTGAGCCCCACCCTCAGGGAAAAAGGCTGGTGAGCCACGACTCCTACAGGCAACCCGGTGAGAGAGAGCATTCTCTGAGAGTGGGAAAGTTCTGATGGAGGGTGAAGAGGGGTTTCCTTTCTGTGAAGTTGGCTGCCTGGAATACCTCATAGCTTTGGGGAGCAGATAAGCTGGCTTGAAGCAACGCCAGGTTGAGGGGAGGGGCGAATCTGCTAAGGAAGCCTGATTTACCCATCAGCCCGGTGATACTGAGGCTTAGCTCCAGAGGGGGCAGAGTCAGCCAATTTTATCGTTCTGCACTGACAAGCATCAGAGCTTCAGCCCCCTGGGGAGGCCAGGAAGTGTGAAGTGCGTGATTAGTTTCCACGAGCCTATTTAGGATCCCCTCAGTGAAGGGATCCTAATAGGGTGGTCTAGAAGAGGACTTCTTTTGGGTCCCCTATTTCACCAAAAAAAAAAAGACAGTCACTTTAAAAAAGAAAAAAAGAAAAAAAATTTTAACTTAGTTTAATTGCTAAAATCTGTCCCAAAACCTGCAGATAGAACCTTGCAGGGCAATTGTTTGATGAACACAAGCAGGCCAAGAGGTTCCACAAGGGGCCAAGAAGAAACATTGTTCTTCCTTAGCTTTCTTTGCCTGCCTGCTTGTGTGGTTGTTTGGTTTTTCTTTGTTTATTTGTTGTCTCTTGCTTTTCATTTCTCTTTCCTCCCCCCCACCCCTTCTTTTTTCTTTTTTTAAATTAGGTGCTGCTAGCTTGTCTCTTCTTTGCTGTTCTTCTTCCATGATTTCTCATTCTCTGTCTATATTGATTTCCTCTCCCAATGCTATCTCTCTTCCTTCTTTCATCTTTCTGCCTTCTGCTTTCTGTTGTGGTTCTTACATATCACCTTTTTTCATTAGCCCACAACTTAAGGGTGTCAATTTCTATTCTATCTATTCTGTTTTCTTCTTCTTCTTCTTCTTCTTTTTTTCACTATTGTTAACTTTTTCCTTTCAGCCCTTTCTTTAGTTTTCTCTCTCTCCTCATCATTCTAGCCTTCTAAATCATTATATATTTTTTCCTCTATTTGGTTTCCCAGTCCATTGTAGGTACTCCACTTTTTTTCCTATTACTCTACACTGCTTACATGAGTTAAATATTCATTTTACTAAGTCCTATATGGCCCCTTTTCTAACTTTTATCAATATTATTTTATCCTTCTTCCTTTCTCACATCTTTCAATTCCTCTGGCCCTAATCTTTTGCCTTCAAGGGAACATAGAAAGAAGCAAGGAAATAAAATAAGAAGAACAAAGTCTCAAAGAGAAAACTTAAAATACACACAGAACCACCAGCTAAATAAAAGTCTAGAACAGAGAGAGAAGCTAATCAACCGAAAAAAACCCATCAAGATAAAAAGATGACTAGAGGGCAACAAAAAATTACAAACCACACTGAGAAACAGGCAGACTATTTAATTTGTCCAATGAACAAATTAAAAACCAGGAAGAGATGCAGAACATCGAACAACTAATCAAAGACTTCCAAACAAATATCATGGACCAACTTAATGAAGTGAAGGAAGAGATTAAGGATATTAAGAAGACACTGGGAGAACATATTGAAGAAATTGTAAACATACATAAAAAGATAACAGATATGATGGTCATCAATGGCATGATTCAAGAAATAAAAAAGATGCTGGATTCACATAACAGCAGATTTGAACAAGCAGAAGAAAGAATTAGTGATGTGGAAGACAATACATCTGAAATCAAACAGATTGTAGAACAGATAGATAAAAAGATAGAAAAAAACCAGCAGGGACTCATGGATTTAAACGACAATGCAAAATGCAAAAACATATGCATTATAGGCATCCCAGAAGGAGAAGAGAAGGGAAAGGGAACAGAAGGAGTGTTGAAGGAAATAATGGCTGAAAACTTCCCATCCCTATTGAGAGAGATGGATGTACAAGTCCAGGAAACACAGTGCACCCCAAACAGTATAAATCCCAACAGGCTAACTCCAAGACATATACTTGTCAAAATGTCCAATTCTCAAGACAAAGAGAAAATACTCAAGGCAGCAAGAGAAAAGATAACCATCACATACAAGGGAAGCACAATAAGATTAAGTGCTGATTTCTCAGCTGAAACCATGGAGGCAAAAAGACAGTGGTATGACATAGTCAAAGTACTAAAAGAAAAAAACATCCAGCCACAAATTCTCTATCCAGCAAAACTGGCATTCAAAAAATGATGGAGAGTTCAAAATATTCACGGATAAACAGAAATTAAGATAGTATGCCATTAAGAAACCTGCACTTCAAGAAATACTGAAGGAAGATCTACAAGTTGAAAGGAAAAAACAAAGGAGAGAGAGAGATGGGGGAGAGTGTAAAAACAACACATGACATACATTAACCCAAAGAAAATATGGCTGAAGTAAGAAATTCATTGCGAGTAAAAACACTGAATGTTGATGGATTACATTCACCACTCAAGAGACACAGATTGGAAGAATAGATAAGGAAATATGATCCAACTATATGCTGTCTTCAAGAAACCCACCTTTGACCCAGGGATTCAAGGAGGCTGAAAGTGAATGGCGAGAAAACAATTTTACAAGCAAACAATAGTCAAGAAAGGGCAGGAGTAGCTATCCTAATATCAGAAAAAATAGACTTTAAATGCAAAACTATTGTAAGAGACAAAGATGGACACTATATATTAGTAAAAGGGGTAATCTCTCAAGAAGAGAGAACAATCATAAACATTTATGCACCTAATTGGGGTGCCTCAAAAGACATGAGGCAAACTCTGGAAAAACTAAGTGGAGAAATAAATGCCTCTACAATTACAGTGGGAGACTTTAATACACCATTATCACCATTAGACAGAACATCTAGATAGAGAATCAATAAAGAAACAAATACTCTGAACAATACATTAGAGGACCTGGACCTAACAGACATATACAGAACAATATACTCAAATACAGCAGGATTTACATTCTTCTCGAGTGCACATGGATCATACTCCAAGACAGACCACATGTTAGGCCACAGAACAACTCTCAATGAATTCAGAAAGATTGAGATTATACAAAGTAATTTCTCTGACCACAATGGAATGAAAATGGAAATCATTAAAGGTCAGAGAAACAGATTAGGCACAAAGATATGGAAATTTAACAACACACTCTTAGACAAACAGTAGGTCAAGGAGGAAATCTCAAAAGAAATCAGTAACTATCTTGAAACTAATGAAAATGACAACACAACATATCAAAACCTATGGGATGCAGCCAAAGTTGTCCTGAGAGGGAAGTTCATAGCCATAAATACATATATTAAAAAAGAAGAAAGAGCTAAAATTGAAGACCTAATGGCACACTTGGAGGAACTGGAAAAACAACAACAAACTAAATCTAAAGGAAGTAGAAAGAAGGAAATAACAAAGATTAGAGCAGAACTAAATGAAATAGAGAATAAGAAACCAGTAGAAAAAAATAAACAAAGCCAAAAGCTGGTTCTTCGAGAAGATCAATAAAATTGACAAACCCTTAGCCAGACTAACAAAGAAAAAGAGAGAACAGATGCAAATACATAAAATAAGGAATGAGCAAGGTGATATCACTACTGACCCCACAGAAATAAAGAGCATCATAAGAGGATACTTTGAAAAATTATATGCCAACAAGAATGACAATTTAGAGGAAATGGACAAGTTTCTAGAAACCCACAAACAGCCGACATTGATGAAAGAAGAAATAGATGGGGGGGCAAGATGGCGTTGGTGTAGGAGGGCGCACACTGCAAGCTCCCAGAGCAAGGCGGATTGGGGACGGGGTCCTGCCCGGGGGTCTGTGCTGTGCACGCGTGGAGTGAGAAGCTTGGGACATCTATCTGCGCGGATCGGCAGCGTGGACCGAACGGTGGAGATTCGTGAGTTTTGAGGCTGCCGGTGGAGGTTGGCACAGGTGGCTGAGCCCCGCGGTTACGGAAATAAATAATAAAACGGCCATTTGGAGCCGCGGGCGGGGGCGAAAAAGTTTTATTTTCTGGGGAGCTGGCTGCCTGGCGCCCCTTGGACCTTGTGTGAGCAGAGCAAAAAGCTAGTCAGCACCCGGTGAACCGGAGGGGGGATTTTGGTCGGGGAACGGAGCTGAGTTCCCTAGCCACCCAGGGATAAGACCCGGGCTGCTGCGGAGCCAGGAGGAAGGGACACTTCCCAAAGAAGGGAGGGTTCGGTTGGAAGACAGGGAAGGGTATTTCATATTTTTAGACATCGATCTGGCTGCCTGCACCGCCCCATAGCTTTG